>JASDQU010507637.1:26645-41295 GCA_032191745.1 Picea mariana | reverse complement strand
TCCCTCATGTTGTAGCCTGAGAAACTAGGGGGTTGGAGCCTCCTTCCAGTTGTAGTTGGAAAACAAAGGAATTTGGTGCTTCCAATGAATGTAATTCTTCAAGACATATAAGAAAAAACATTCTATGGTTTTCTCTCGATTTGGGTTTCCACGTAAAACACTGTTGTACTATGTATGTGTGTGATTGTTTAGTTCTTACTGCTCATTATTGGATAATAACTCTACATTGATATAACATTTGAAGAAAAAGGATTATAATTACACTATTATTGATTCATCCCCCCTCTCAGTAATCCAACAGACCCGACATTTTGTTGAACAAAATATTAAGAAAATAATGTCATTAATTGTATAATTGTGGGACATGGCCGAGAGTTTTTCTTCTATTGGTTTAAGAATTAAAAACACCAAGGGATATTTAAATTCATACTTGAAAAATGATGAAGATTTCTACATTGACGAAGTTGTGATGTTTACAACTAGAGTTTCGACAATGGCAGAGCAGAGAAGAAAGAATGAAAATATACCTTCTCCGAGACGGATCAAACAATTGAAATCATGTTGGATGGAAATAATTAATTTATTGAAATGTCTAATAAATCAATTGACTGATTTATCAAGAAGGAAAAATGAAGCGTATTTAAAAATCATTGATTTGGATATCATTGGAACTACCATTAAAGTCTCGAACCCTAAATATTGTTGACACATAAGGTTGTATGGGTCAACAAGTCTTGTTTGTTTTGATTTTTGAGTCACGGGGTTCATAGAACATAAGTTTTGAAGTCTTTAGATTGTGTTCATAAAAGTAATTTTGGTTCCAAAATGAATAAGGCTATGTTTATCCTTGGTCTAAAGTTTGAGTCATGTGATGTCATGACAACGTATAAACTCTCACAAGTCACACTTTTGATTTTTTATCATGGCCTTGACATCTCACACCTCCATATTGCACCTAAAATTTCCCTTTGTTACTATCTATTCACTCAAGTCTCAAGTCAATTTTTTGTGCTACCAACACATTAGGAGAGTTCGCAGCATACTCCATGTACCTTTTGCTCTCATTTTTCATCATTGCATTAAAGGCATTTCAAAAGGATTTTATTGTTTTCAGAACCTACATTTTAACCATTATTTAGTAGTTATGTCATCAGATTTTCTAGCAACCTCCTTTAAGTGTGTAATCCATGTTTGAAATCAGTGTTGCGAACTGGCAAAAGAGGAGGGTTGAATCTTGGATAGTCTACATGCACATCTATTTAATTTGGATGAAATCCACATCAAGCTTAGGGTTTCTAGGTACTCCATGAGTTTTTTCATACCATTTTAAACGATGAGAGAAGGTTTTTTGATGTTTTATCATTGGCATTGTGAACTGGCAGATAGGGGCACTGCGAACTCGTTTCCTGTAGTAGTTGCTTCTAAATATTTGATCATAACTCTAAAATAGTGATATGGGTTTTTATGAATTTTTTTGAGGAGGAGAATGATATTGGAATTGACTTTATGAAAAAAATTCAGCCTAACCCAATTTGGAATTTGAAAGGTATAATTAAAAAACCAGTGTGTTGTGAACTGGTAGACAGGGGCGTTGTGAACTCATTTTCTTTAGCAGTTGCTTCTAAATATTTGATCATAACTCTAAAATGATGATCTGGGTTTTTCTAAAAAAAATTGTGGAGGAGAATGATAATGACATTGACTTTCTGACCAAAATTCAGCTTGACCCAATTTGGCATTCGATATATATAATTAAAACACCAGTGTGTTGCAAACTGGCATTGGAAACTCTTTGTTTTGCATAATTGTTGGATATTCGCCTTGTTTGGAGGTTGCTGCATGTCAAGGAAGGTTTGAATGGTATCCTAGGAGTTATTTGGACATGAAAGAAATGTGTTCCATATCCATATCCATCAAAATGACTTGTTTCAAAAGGCATTTATCATTATAGACAAAATCCCCAAACAATAGGAATTCATTAGGATTTTGTTGGAATCTTTTGTAACAAGACTCCTAAATGGAGGAGGATCCTATGTAACTCATTGGTTTCAACCTCCTTATGGTAGATAGGTATTATTCACTATAATGAAATGGTTTTTGATGAGAAAAGGGTTGGATTCATGATGCAAGAGAGGAGAGAGCTAGAGGAGTAGTTGAGTTTCCCATTTGTAAGCATGAGGGCATGTGTTGTAGGCATTTCTGCCATTAGAGATTCATGAAAGTTGTGATACCACATTTTTTTCTCTTGTTTCCATTATTTCTTATCATATTTATTGAGGAATAATTAAATATTTTGAAGATCAAAATATGCCTTTGGTTAATGGATTCATGAGCTGCAAAGGATTTGTGGTAATTTCCTGTTAATCATTGATTATTTTTCCAGTACTCTTTAATCTATCTTACATAAAGGATCTCTGTTAAGTGGTTATTATTATTTTTTGTTCACCTTCGGTTCTTCTACCCATCCTTTCATAAGTTCTTTTTTTCTAGTAGGCAACATGATTTCTTTTGATTTGTAGAATGTTATGACTCCATGCCCAATAGAATGCATTTGCAAGCAGTTTGTTTCCCTCTTCCTTTTACTTTTCTCTTATTGATCCACCAAGTATAACCTATTTTAATCATTTAAATCAAATGGGTACTAGGATTATCCTCTATGCAATCTAAGGGTGACTTCTAGTGCTAACAAGTACCTTTCAAATTATATGTTCATGACTCAACAACAATTCGAAGAACAAATTGAAGAATTAAAAAGGATATCTGCTAAAACGTTTGATACGATGATGGAGTTTACACATAATGACATTGACTACTGGCTTGTTGAGTACATAAATAAAAATGAAGACTTAGAAAATATATTACGAAATTTATGTATTGATCTTAGTGAAATTGAAAAGGAATTATTTAATGTTAAGATAAAATAAGAAGTAATTGTTGATCCATTGAGAGACTTTATCCAAGAATGGTTGAATAACACAGTTTTCAAGATTTCCAAAATTCTAGATAAGGTAGTTATGGCAGGTAACCAAACCATAACCAACAAGAGTATAAAGGAAGTAGCAACAAGAAAATGAAGGAGAGAGATATCATCATATTAATTCCATGTTGATCACATGCTTCTTTCTTTTTCAATTTTCATCTAGTTATTCTTCTTCTTTGAATAAAAAGATATAACTGAATTCTGATAAATTTCTCTTATGTTTTTTCCATATTCTATTGTTTGACATATGCTCTCTTTCTTCCTTCTACGTTCTATCTTCTTGTATATATTTTCTTTATGGTCCTTGGGAGCCCTAATACCAGTCCATGGGAAAACACCTTTAAATATCAAAGCATTGTAACAAACTTTATTATTTTTTAGAAATCCTAAGAGAACTAATTCGGGATAAATTTTGATTGTATTTTATAACTCTGAGTTGTGACTATAAAGTATTTGAAATTGATCCATTATAATGTTCTTTTGAGCTATACAAGTATTTACTCTATAAAAGTTCTCTTATGCATCCATACCATCTTCTTTTATTTTGATGTGATCATAAATCTTTATTTTCACTATGATGGATGTGAGGAATTTTTTTTTATCTTGTATAATGTGTGATATGTGAGATTCTTGGTCCTATCGCAAGAGTTCTCTTTTTATAAATCTTTTATTTTTCATCATTTTAATCTTTCTTTGAGCATAAAAGAATGGACAATTTCAAGGTGTTATATTATCTCTTGACTTTTAAGTAATTAAGAATATCATAAGCCAAAGAGGAGTACCACCTCTATAAAAATGCATGAGGATTCATATCCTCATGAGGTTGTCGTTTCGGTCATTACGGATTCAAGTGTCAACAAGTTACCATTATAGTGAAAGGGTACAATGAAGGGTTCTATCCTACATACAAATATAAAACTATAAATGTAATAATTCAATATATAGGGATTAATAAGGGGTTTTACACATAGCATGGGGTTTTGTCTAGGTCTTAACATAATTCTTACATAAATATAAATGATATTGATACCACAACAAATCATTCTTTCACACAAATTTGTCTAGTGCACTTGGGTTTTATTCTATTTTTTGAATCATATTGCATACCTTATGATATTTCCTCGAACCTATTCTTTCTTCTTCCACATAATCATATTGTGGAATATAAATATCACATAGTAAACCCCATGTTTCTTCTTGTTTCCTTGAAAGTGCATCTACCACAATATTATGTTTTCCTTTTCTTGTATATAATTTCAAAGTCATAAACTAGAATATTTCTAACCCATTTGTGTTTCTTTTCTAAATATAGTCATTGCTTCAAGAAGTAATCCAAACTATCATAATATTTTCTTACTTTGAAGTGTCCTCCTATTAGGTAAGGGTTCCATTTCTTAACTACATGTAGTATGGCCAACATTTCTTTTAAATGAATGGGTTTGAGTAAGTTATTTACTTTAAGTTGGTTTCTTTCAAAGGCGAGTGGGCTTCCTTCTTGCATTAAAATTGTACCAATGACATGGCTTGAGAAATCATACTCCATACTAAAGGTTTTTGTGAATTTAAGTGTGGCCAAGACAAGAGTCGTACACACAGCCTGCTTAAATTTTTTAAATATTTAGTTTCTTCTTGAGTCCAATAAAATGCTTCTATCTTTTAATAATGTTGTTACAGGTGATGCTATTTGACCACAATTCTTGAAACAAATGTGTTAATATTAAGTCAATCCTAATAATCCTCTAATTTTCTTCAAGGTTTTGATGATTGGTCATTCCATCATAGCTTTAATTTTGTTAGCATCCACTTTGACAGCTTCATGAGATACAATATGACCCATATATTCAAATTCTTCAACCCCAAAGGCGCATTCAAAGTCTTTGCATATAATTATTTCTCTTCCAATAGTTTTAAGACCTTGTGAACATGTTGTACATGCTCTTCCCAAGATTTTATATAGTTTAGTATGTTATCAAAAAATACTAACACAAAGTTTCTAACAAAGCATTTGAAAATATAATTTATCAATATTTGGAATGTTGAAGTTGCATTAGTAAGCCCAAATGGCATAACCAAAAATTCATACTGACCTTCATGTGTTCTAAAGGATATTTTGGGAATGTCTTCTTTCCTCAATATTATTTGATGATATCCCAAATGGAGATCCAAGCTAGTAAAGTTAGTTTCTCCATGAAATTCATATAATAATTCATCAATGATAGAAATAATGAAATTACCTTTGATTTCCATTTTCTTGATTTGTCTATAATCAAGATACATATTCCATGAACCATCCTTTTTGGTAGCCTCTAACATTTCTTGAATAATATGGTAAATATTACTCTTTTGTGTATATGGATACCTCTAAGGTCTAATGTTAGGTGGTACACTTCTTAGTTTCAAATGAATAGCATAGTCATGATCTCGAGTAGGTCAAAGACCCTTAGAAATATCTCCAAATACCTTGGAATGATTCTTAATAACTTTTTATAGATACACTAGAGTAGAGGATAGACATGTTTGGACAAGCAATGAGCATAATTGTTCTATTACACCATGGTGTCCCTTTTTGAGTAATTGTGTCATGTTTTTAGATCTTATTACTTTAGAGGGTTTCACTTGGATACCTCTAATCTCAATTTCCTTTACTTCTAAAGAAAATATGATGAAAATATATTGAAAATTGAGGGCCACTATTTGCAATGATTGTAACCATTATACCCCTAATACAACATCATCACCACCCATTGGGATTTCAATCATGGTACTATACAATAAATGCTCCCCCATATTGAGATTAATTATATGGAACTTCTCTAAACAATTTATGGTACCTCCATTTGAAAGCATTACTTGAAACACTAGTGCTAGAAATACAAAGAAATTCATAAGTTTTTGTCATTTGTAATTGATGAAATTATGGGTACTACTAGAATCAATCAACACTATTACATTTTTATTTTCAATATCCCCTTTTATATTGAGGGTTTGTAGAGTAATAATGTCATTCAATTCATGACAACATATCATTGGAGTAGTCTCTTCTAGCTCTAGATCTTGTGATCATTCCAATTCTTGACCTTCTTCCTCTTTAGAATCTATGTAGAATAATTTGTTCTTTCCATATTTAATCCCTTTACTGTAATTTCCATCGCAATTGAAACATAGTCCCTTTTCTCCTATTAAATCCATTTTTTGAGGTGTCAAACTTGTTTGTTGAGTGAGGTTAGGAGAGGAAACATGGTTATTTGCACAATTGTTAGTAACCACTCTTCTAGTAGCCACATTTTTACTTTCAAATTTCCTTTTGAAATTGAAAGTTTCCAATAGATGCACCTCATGTTGGATTCTCTCATTTAAGGTGACCATGAAGAGATCCAACAAATTATCCTCTTAGATGTTTTTTACCTTGAAAATTAGTTTTTTGGAATTGATGAATGTGTTATTTAATTGGATCTTTTGCTGAAGATTTCTAAATTGACTCAATAATGTATTATTATTAATATATCCATAATATGCTATAAATTCATCAATAAAAATGGACTAAGAGAAAATATAAACCTTTTTTATCTCACATATCCATTGATACCAAACAAATCAATCATTTTCTAAATATAAGGATGAAAGAGTTACCTTTTGTAAGGTTAGGAATTGGTGCAGATAAAATAATTTTTCCATATCGAATATCCATGTTATAGTGTTTTTTCATCGAACTTCCTCATATCAATCTTGGAAATTAATTAGTTCCTTGGTGTTGTAATGAACCCCTAATGATGTGGATCTAGAGATGATAAATAATCATGATTCTAGGACACGATATTTATTTCTTGCACATTTTCATGATTTCCTTGTGTCTTGATATGTCCTTTAGGGAATTTCTCATATAGTGTATGTATGAATATGGAAGATATGGAATTTTTCAAATCTTCCATCTTTTAATCCATCTTATTTTCCATTTGTTCCCTATTTTCATCCATATTCATTTCCATATTATTTACCATATGTTTCCTATTTTCATTCATCTTCTTTTCCAAGTGTTCCATTTTGCAAAAATTATCTTCCCTTTCTTCTTTAGTCATGTTTGAGCTCTTTGGAGGTTTAGTTGGTAAAGTAAATTTTGGAACTCCCTTTGGAGCCATATGAAAAAAGAACAATTCTCCTATTTTTCCTCTTTATCACAAATTTTTAATCACCAAAACTACATCTTCCAATCAAAACAATTTCCAATTGTAGGTTATATACCTTTGAAACCCTAATTTGGAGAATGTGTGGATAGTTTACCTTTGTCCTGATATATATGTGAAATGTTTTCCTTATAAGTTTGAAATTTTGTCTTTTAGTACTCTAATATGACTTTTTAAACTCCTGAAAAATTCACCATCTAAAACTTCACTAAAGAAATTTATAACAGAAAAACCAATATGACTTGTTTAAGACTAATTTAAAAACTACTTAAAAACCATAAATTCCACAAGATATATATAAAAAATTATAATGATTAAAAATATAAAAAATTATCCACGTGTAATTATCTATTTTTCCTCATGATTTTGAAAATTTTAGAGTCTAAAACTTCACCTAAAAAAAGTTATAACGAAAATTCCAAGATGACTCTTTCAAAAATTATTCTAGGATTAGTCACAATCTCTCTCTCTCTCTCTCTCTCTCTCTCTCTCTCTCTCTCTCTCTCTCTCTCTCTATACACACACACACACACACACACACACACACACACACACACACACAGAGAGAGAGAGAGAGAGAGAGAATCTAAAATTTATACCATAGATAATTTGCAATTTCTTTAGTCCCACAAAATTTCACTATCTTAAACTTCCCAAACAAAGAGTTATAGAGAAACTTCTAATATGACTCATTTAAAACTGATTTTAGGATTAGTCACAAACCCTATCTTCCATAGGCTATATATATAAATGTATAATGAACCAAAAAATTAAATTTTGACCATATATACCCTAATATTTCTTCTCATCCTCCTCATAATTTTGTTATCTAAAACATCACCAAAAACAAGTTGTAGAGAAAATTCCAAGATGTATTGATTGAGGGAGAAAAACCCTAGGAACATAGTCTATGATACTAAATGTTCGGAAACAAGTACAAAAATATCTTGAAAATATAAAGAGAACAAGCTCCATGCCCTGAAAAATACATATAAGTATGAAGTATAATCCTCTAGGAGGTGGAAACCTCAATTTACAATAGAAAAAATGAACAAGAATGAGAAAATATGAGATGATTCTTAAACAAGTTCTCCTTAGAATATATATATATATAGGAGAAAAAGGGTAAATTTACAATTAAAAGGTCAAGACAAGAACAGTAATATAGCATTAGAAATATAACTCACTATCTATGGCTTGATATGGGACTTTGTTTAGGGATTAACATTAAGGAGGAAAAGGGTACAATTAAAATTAAAGGGTCTAGCTAACAATACTAATACAATAATATAAATACATCTCACTATTCAGGGATTTACATGGGGATTTTGTTGGAATTATTGTCATTCATTTAAAAGGATTAATGTTGGCATTAATGTCATATTATGACATTACAATACACATAACATTTTCAAGATTTATTTATATATGGGTTTACAAGTATATTAAAAAAGGCTTTCATGTGAAAGGGTAAAAAGTGAAATGGTGGTTTGAAACCCATGGGTTTGGGTATTTTACCATGGCATTTGGAAAAGTAAATAAAATGGGGAATTAATTATTTAATAAATGGACATGTCCCTTCATTAAGGGTTATGAAAAAGTATAAAAAGTGAAAGTATTGAGAGAAATCATGTGTGTGAAAAATGGATGAGAAAATATTGAATACCATTCCAAAAGGGAAGAGTTGCAAAATTAGTTTTAGTTCAGCTTGGTATTTTTGTGATAACTTATGTTTTGGGATATTTAATACCTTGAAATTTTGAATATATGGAGGATAGATCTTGGTATACATGTAAAATTTTCATATGATGGTTAAGTATAGTTTCAAATATATGCCTTGTGGAAGTCAGAGTTCTTGAATGCTTTTGAAATCAATTTCAAATAGGTCATCTGGCCACTTTCACTATAAATTATCTTTTGGGAAGTTTCATACGTCAAAATTTTGTAGAGAGGGAGGAGATATATTGGTGTACCTATGGCAAAAATTTCATATGCTAGTTCATTATACTTTCATAAATATGCCCAATGGAAGTTAAGGTTCCTAAATCCTCCTGAAATATGTTTCAAACAAATTAGCTTGGAACCTTTTCATAACACATTTTTTGGGACGTTTTAGACCTTGACATTTTGCATAGACGGAGGATAAATATTGGTGTAACTGTGGTAAAAGTTTTGTATTATATTTCACTATACCTTTTGAGATATGCGTTGTGAAGGTTAGGGTTTTTGAATGGTCCTAAGATTAGTTTCAAATAGGTCGATTTGGAATTTTCACTATAACTTATTTTCCGGGACTTTCAAACTGTGAAATTTTTATAGAAAAAAGGAGACATCTAGAAGTACCCTAGGTAAAAATTTTAGATCTTGGTTCCCTATAGTTCCATATTAAATTTAAGATCTTGCTTCCCTTGTTGGTTGTAAAGCTTGATTATCTTCTTGATTCAAAGGTCTTTGTTTTCAACTCTGTTTATACCCCATGAAGACTTTACACCCTAGAAGACTGTACACCCGTCCACATGAGGGAGTTTTAAGGGGGGCTTGCCCCCCCTGTGGGGTGTGGGGGAAACTAGGCCCCTAGCAAGGGTTTGGGGGCAAAGCCCCCGAAGGAAATTTTTTCTTGTAGATGTATATTATAATTTCATAGTAAATCTAAAACATTAATTATAAGGTTGCATATCTGATGGTAGAAGTTATGTTAGGGTTTTTTCCCTAGAAGGAAACCCTCTTTTATGAGGGAAATGTATTGCGGATATATATCATTGCAAATATTGTATTATGAGAGAGGATATTGTGAGAGAAAGAAGAGGAAGTTATAGCTGGTGTGTTGTAGGTTGTATCCCTTCATTTTCTAGATAAAAAGGAAAGGCCTGGAAATTTCTCTGGTGGGTGTAGCCCACACTGGGTGAACCACACATATCTGTGTCTCTATTTTATTGTGTATCTTATGTGTTTTATTTCCGCAGTTGTTTTTATTTTATTTCTCCATGATCCTATTTTTCTAACAACTGGTATGAGAGTGAAAGGTAACTCGTAGGAAAATAGGGTTCCTGGTTCAAGTGGAAGCAATGGCAGAAGATGGAAAGTTTAGGGTCGGTAAATTTAACGACAAAACTACCATTTATGGAAGATGCATATGGAATATTATTTATATCAGAAGGATCCATTCCTACCATTGGGTGTAATAACAAATAATTTGATGACCATGAAGGAAGAAGAATGGGATATTCTTGACATAAGGGCACTAGGAATGATATCGCTGAGCTTGGAAGCATCATTGGCTTTCAATATTTCGAAAGAAAAGACAACGAAGGAGCTTATGGATGCATTGGCTAAATTGTATGAAAAACCCTCGGCATCTAATAAGGTATTTCTAATGAAGAGATTATTTTATATGAAGATGTAAGAAGTTGGGCCTGTTGCAGATCATTTAAATGAATTTAATATGGTTACTAATTAGCTAAGTTTTGTAAAATTGGAATTTGTTGATAACGTAAAGTCTCTTCTAATCTTATGCTCATTGCCAAAAATCTGGAATGGCTTGGTCATGGTTGTAAGTAACTTTGTCTTTGGTTCAAACACTCTAAAATTTGATGGTGTTGTTGGTGTTATCCTTAGTGAGGAAATGTGATGGAAAAGCATAGCTGAGACATTAGGTAATGCATCAAACATGGAGAATAGGGGAAGACAAAAGGATAGAGGAAAGGGATCAGGGAACCGCAGGAATCCTAGGAAGGGAATATCCAAATCCAGACTTGGAAAGATAGAGTGATGGAATTTTGGGAAGAAAGGACATCTAAAGAAATATTGCAAAGCTCCAAAGAAAAAAAGATATGGACAATAGGAGAAAAATAGGGAAGCAAATGTAACAAGTGATGTGTTACAAGACTATTTGGTTCTTTCCATAGATAATATTAATGAGACTTGGAATGTATATTCAGGGGATTCATTTCATGCCACACCACATAGGAAACATTTTCTAGATTATGTTCAAGGTGATTTTGGACAAGTTCATTTGGGTGATGATGTACCATGCAAAATTGCTGGAATGGGAAAGGTAAAAATAAAGCAAAGGAATCGAAACCAATGGTTGTTGAAAGAGGTAAGACATGCTCCATATATAAGGAAAAATATAATTTCAACAGGGCAGTTGGCAAGTAAAGGTTTTATATCCATATTTATAGATAAGGTGTGGAAGGTCACCAAAGGATCATTCATGATAGCAAAAGGGCAAAAGGTAGGTACAATGTATTTATGTACTGGTAATATTGAATCTTCTATCTATTTAACTTCTACATGAGTGGATAAAACACTATGGCATCATAGGTTTGGACACATGAGTGAGAAGGGATGCAGATACTTCACAAAATAAATTTATTTCTAGATCTTAAAAAAAATTATTTGGATTTCTATGAGCATTGTGTTTATGGAAAACATAAGAGAGACAGATTTATCATAGTTGGAAAAGAAAAGAAGAGAGAAAGGTTAGAGCTTGTACATACAGATATATGGGGACCAACTCATGTATCATCTCTTGGTGGCTCTTTTTATTATGTTACTTTTATTGATGATGCAACTAGAAAAACTTGGGTTTATTGAATTCAAAAAAATTCGGATGTTTTTGACACTTTTAAGAAATGGAAATCTTTGGTTGAGAATGAGACACGAAAAAGGTTGAAGTGTCTCATATCAAACAAAGGAGGTGAATATTGCAGGAAGGATTTTTATTATTAATGCTCATGCCATGGGATTCATAGAGAGAAGACAGTTCTAGGAACACCAAAAGAAAATGGTGTGTCAGAAAGGATGAACAAGATAATCATGGAGCATGCAAGGAGTATGAAATTGGATGTTGGTTTTCCCTTACAGTTCTAGGTATATTTTGTAGATTTTTTTTTACTTAATAAACAAAGGAACTTCAAGCTCTTTGGATGGTAGAATTCTAGAGGAGGCATGAACAGGTAAAAAGGTAAAATATTCTTTTTTGAAGACTTTTGGTTGTGAACCATTTGTCCATATTGATAATGAAAATAGAACAAAGCTTGAGGAAAAATACAAGAAGTGTAATTGGATATGGTGTTAATGATTTTGGTTATTGCTTATGGGATTATGAAAATCAAAAAATAATTAAGAGTAGGGATGTCATATTCAATGAGAAGTTCATGTACAAAGATTAGTTGCAAGGAAAATTACAAGAAAAAGTGGCGCAAGACTCCCCCCCCCCTTCTCTCCTCTCCTTTGAGGTTTCTCAACCTCTTGGTCTAGGATCATTCTCAACACCTGAGTCATATTGACTCTTTCACTCCCTGCTTGAACCCGAAAAACTCTGTCACATGTCCTTCTTTCTCCAAAGTGAAGGTCGTTTTAACCCAAGGAATCTCTTCTTGGACCTTTAAAGAAAGTTGGCAGCGACACTCACTCTCTATTCCAGGCCCTTTCCATCATGTGACCTCAGGTTGTGTCTCTGGGCTTAACCACACAAGGCGCTTTGGTCTTCGGGCTTCGGCTCTTTCCACAGTAGCCAACTCTTATGTTCCCAAACTTTGAATCATGATTCAAATGGTGCGAGGATCAACGGTGCATGTCCCTCCTTCCGATCGATGACTACGATTGCTTCAGACTCCGGCTTTCGGGAGTTTTCACTTCTCCTATATCTGTATCTCAAAATTTGTGAATTAGTGAAGTGTTGATCCAACTCCATGTGTCCTATCCCAATGGATGCCTAGGATATTTGTGGCTCCTATCTCTTCGGGTATTTTCTCTGTGTTCTCCTTTGATATCTCCTGAAGCACTACTCCTCCGTCTCGTGCAGATTTCTTCTACGCATCCCTTCCATATCCAACGGTCTAGATTCAAACCATCTCCATGACTTCACAAAGATCTTTGTTTTATCTTGGCAAACCTTTTAGAGCTTTAACTCCCATATCTCTTGATCTTCTGCCACCTGTCTCCTCCGACGATGGACGATTTCATGGTCTTTGGGACTTCTCAAGTCCTTGAACCCTTTTTCACACTTAGCCCAATTTTATTCCCAAGACTTAGGTTGTTATAGAACTTCTTCTCCACCCCTTACAGAGTTCCGCGCAAACTTTTCTGCGAATTTTCTCGCCTTGAAAACCTTCAAGGTTCCTAGTTCCTCTACGTCCTTTAGTGGACATTCTCTTTCCCTCCTGGAAGCTTAATTCTCTTTCTCCTGAGCTTGTAATATGAACTTACATTATCCTTAGCACACTCATTGCATTCGGCTAAGATTTTCGACTGATTCTCCCTTAGCCTCCCTAAAAGTCTTAAGGAATATCCTTTCTTTTGTCAATGCACTCTTGCAAATCCTTCCTTCCTCAAAGTGTTCAACAACCCTAGGTTTCTCTTATGGATTCTAACACTTCAGAATGTGTTTCTCTTGTACACTCTCTCACTTTCTCCATGCCCTCCTGGCAGAGCGTTACAGAGTATTCAGTAACTTTGCACTGTGTTTCCTCCTACACTGTCTTTCTTTCCAAGCCACCTAACCACCTTGAAATTTCCTCCCGGGCATTTGAATTATCCTGGTGTGCCCTCTTGTAAGCTTCTCTTCTGACTCCACTGAGTTCAGACATGCACTCCTTGTGTCGGCTCACAGAGTTTCAACTCTCTGTCGCACACTCCTTGCACTTAGCCTAGAGAACCAGACTTAATCCAACACACTCACAGATAGAAAATTGTATATTTATTCCTATAGATGATTCGTAACATACATCTATAGCTCAAATGCATACGAATGACATTCAAAAAAAAAATACATACATCCATTACATAGAAATTGATAAGCAGGAAAAACTATTCTTTTTCTATTAATGGCAAAATGTCAATTTACAATGTTTTGAGTCCGAACTGCAACTGAGTCTCCTCTCTCATCAACCTCCCCAACTTGGCTTACAATGATTTTTCATCAAAATTCAGCAGTATCTACGGGGCATACAATACAAATATTTATACAAGAGTGGCTCGACAAGATTCCCTCCAAGCTAAACTAGTGGTTTCTAATCACAATTCAAAATGCCTAACTACCGAGGCAAATTACAATGATGGAAATCTAATTTGAATTGGATGCAGATCCCTCCTACTGTCAACCACTTAATGGTGAAATTATCTCCATCTTGTGCAAAGGCACAACTTGGCTCTTCAAACCTGTCAACATTAATTTCCTTGATCACGCTTTAGATTCTCGAAGGAAAAAAATGAAAGGGTGACACCTCTCCTTTCCTTGAATGTGCATCACTCATGCTAATCAGTTGGCGCATCCTGAGGTGGAGCGATGTTCTTGCGTCATACTCCATGGCTATGAAAATTCATGAGCTCCTACTCATGAGATTCCCAGCTCTGCTAAAATCCTCATGGATCCCAAACTTTCTCCTGGAGTTGTCTTTCTACTCCTATGCTTCACTTATGCTACTCTTGCAACTTCTCTGTTGCTCCTGTAGGTTCATTTCTGACCATCTTATCCTTGTTGACA
>JASDQU010507637.1:10862-26312 GCA_032191745.1 Picea mariana | reverse complement strand
AGTGCCTTTAACTCCTTCTCCCACTGAGTAAGTAACTCAACTGGGTTCTCCTCTTTTGTCGAGATAGGCTTCAGTATCTATTCTTCCTCCTCCATGACAGTCTCAACTTATTTTCCTTCTGTTGCATATGCAACATCTATGCTAGCCTCTCCTTAGTTTCTTGGTAGGAATATCTCGACTCCTCCAATGACCATAATGTTCCTCTAATCCTTCTCCTTGACGGTGGAAGTATTTAACTTCTCATCTTCTTCATTCACATCATTCACAGTTGTGCATGCATCCTCATATGGTTGATACCTTTCTTCTACCTCCCCTCCATTTGTCAACACCCCTTCCTGACATGAACTCTTAGCTGAGCTCATCTCTTCTCCCTTTCCCACTTGGAAATTTGGGATGTATCCTCTACCTTCCTGGCAGTTTACAAGATCAATTTACCCCTTCACATTGCCCACCTAGAAACCAATGAGATTCTTCCCAGATCTCTTTCCCTCACCATTAAGGTTTCCAACATATCTCAACCACCTCCTCAACACCTGTTGTTTATTTCAATCCAACAAATTCCAAACATACCACTTAGTTGTCCTTTTCAAAGGCCACTTATATCTCCAACACACCTTTACTTCCTGTTGCATCTTAGATTCTAGCCTCTCCACCTCTGCACGGATTCCACTGAGCTCCTTGTCTAAATTATGCTTTGCCTTTCTGCGGGTAGTCTCCTCCTCAACCATACTCATGACCTCCAACAACCATATTGATTCATGAACAACCCCCTTGGTTGTTTTCCCTCTACTACACACCTTGCAATAGTCTCCACAGAGTATTTCACTATGTCTCTCTTCACCTCTTATCTACAGGCAAATTCAAGCGTTGATACCATGTTTGGCGTAGACCCCGCCCCTTCTCTCCTCTCCTTCGGGCATGCTTGACCTCCCGGTCTATGATCATTCTCAACACCTGATTCACATTGACTCTTCGGTTCCCTGCTAGAACCCGACAAACTCTGTCATAGGTCCTTCTTTCTCCAAAGTNCTATCACATGACCTTGGGTTGTGTCTCGGTTCTCAACCACACAAGGCACTTCGATCTTTTGGCTTCGACTCTTTCCACGACAACCAACCCTTATGTTCCCAAACACTGAATCATGAATTCAAACGACGTAAGGATCAATAGTCCGCATCCTTCCTTTCGATTGACGGCTATGATTTCTTCAAACTCTAACATTCGGGAGTTTTCACTTATCCTCTCTCTATCTCTCCTGATTTGTGAATCAATGAAGTGTTGATCCAACTCTATGTGTCCTATCCTAATGGATGCCTAGGATTTTTGTGGCTCCCAGCTCTTCTGGTATTCTCTTAGTGGTCTCCTACAATATCTCTGAGAGAACTACTCCTCCGGCTCATGCGGATCGCTTCCACGTGACCCTTTCAGATCCAATGGTATGGATTCAAACTGATCTTCGTGACTTCGTGAAGATCTTTGTTTACTCTTGCCAAACCTTTCGGAGCTCCAAATCTCAGATCTCCTGATATTCTTTCACCTATCTCCTCTGATGATGGACGATTTCACGGTCTTCAATACTTCGCAAGTCCTCGACCCCTTTTGCACACTTAGCACAATTTTATTCTTGAGACTTAGGTTGTTCTGGAACTTCTTCTCCACTCATTGGAGAGTTATGGGAAAATGTTTCTGCGACTTTTCTTAGCTTGAAAACCTTCAAGGTTCCCAGTTCCTCTATGTCCTTCAGAGGACATTCTCTTTCTCTCTTGGCATCTTAACTCTCTTCATCCTAAGCTTGTAAGATGAACTTATAGTATCCTTGGTGCACTCCTTGCACTTGAATAAACATTTTGATGGCTTCTCCCTTAGCCTACCTGAAATTATTAAGGCATCTCCTTTCCTTTGTCGATGCACTCTTTCAAATCCTTCCTTCATCAAAGTGTTCAACAACCCTGGGTTATCTTAAGGATTCCAACACTTCAGAATGTGTTTTCTTGTACACTCATGTACTTGCTCTATGCCCTCCTGGCAGAGTGTTACAGAGTATCTAGTAACTCTGCATTGTGTTTCTTCCTATACAATCATTCTTTCCAAGGCACCTAACCACCTTGAAATTTCCTCATGAGTATGTGATTTATCATGGTGTTCCCTCCTTACAACTTCTCTTCTGACTCCACTGAGTTCAGACACACACTCCTTGCGTTGGCTCACAGAGTTTCAACTCTTTGTCACATACTCCTTGCACTTAGCCTAGAGAAACAAACTTAATCCAACACACTGACATATAGAAAATTAGATATCTATCCCTAGAGATGATTCCTAACATACATCTACAGCTCAAATGCATATGAATGATATTCACAACAAAAAATCCATACATCCATTACAAAGAAATTGATAAACAAGAAAAACTATTCTTTTTCTATTAATTGCAGAATGTCAATTTACAATGTTTTGAGTTTGGACTGCAATTGAGTCTCATCTCTCATCAACCTCTCCAACTTGGCTTACAATGATTTTTCATCAAATTTTAGCAGCCTCTACCAGGCATACAATATAAAGATTTATACAAGAGGGGCTCAACGATATTCCCTCCAAGATAAACTGGTGTCTAATTACCATTCAAAACGCCTGACTACCAAGTCAGATTACAATGATGGAAATCCGATCTGAATCGGATGCATATCCCTCGTACCGTCAACCACTTAATGGTGACCTTATCTCCAACTTGTGCAAAGGAACAACTTGGCTCTTCCAGCCTATCAAAATTAATTTCCTTGATCATGCTTTAGATTCTCGAAGAAAAAAATGAGAGGGTGACGCCTCTCCCTTCCTAAATGTGCACCACTCATGCTAATCAGCTAGCGTGTGCTGAGGTGGAGCGATGCACCTACATAAGAAATAAAAACTAGAATACAAAGTGCTTGATGAGATGACTGAAAACTAAATTCCAAAGGTACAAGAAAATCAAAATGTACAATAACAAGAGCAACAGTTACCTCAAACTCCTGCAAGTGTTGTTAGAAGATGTACAAATTTAAGTAGACCCTCTAAAAGATACTTTGCTTCATTGTATTATTTATTGTTGAATGATTATGTTCAACCATAATGTTATGAAGAGGCAATGAAGGTAGACACTAAAAAGAAGTGGTAGAAAGGAATGAAAGAGGAAATGGATTCCTTAGTAAATAACCAAACTTGGGATTTGATTCAGTTTCTTGTAGGAAAAGGAGCATTACATAATAAATGGGTTTACAATTTGAAGGAAGAAGATGGAGGAAAAAAGTGGTACAAAGCTAGACTTGTTGTAAAGGGGTTTGCACAAAAGAAAGGTATAGATTTTGATGAAATATTTTCTCCTATTGTTAAAATGCTTCAATTAGGACTATTTTAAGTCTTGTGACCATAGAATATTTTCATATTGAGCAATTAGATGTAAAAACATATTTTCTCCATGGGGATTTGGAGGAAGAGATTTATATGCAACAGCTAGAGGGGTATGAGGTCAAAGGGAAGGAAAATTTGGTATGCAGGTTGAATAAGAGATTGTATGTCCTAAAGAAAGATCCAAGGCAGTGGTATTTGAAGTTTGATAGGTTTATGACAGAACAATATTATAGTAGATGTCATTCTGATCATTGTGTTCATTTTAAAAATCTAGAAAATGGAAGCTATATTATCTTTCTATTGTATGTAGATGACATGCTTGTTGCAGGGTTTAATATGAAGGATATAAATGTTCTCAAGAAGAAATTAGATAATTCATTTGTGATGAAGGATTTGGGTGCTGCAAAAAAAATCCTTGGTATGAGAATAACAAGGGACAAGAAAAATAAAAAATTTACATTGTCTCAGGGTGAGTACATAGAGAAGGTGTTGGAAAGGTTTAGAATGAAGAATGGAAAACCAGTTAGAACACCTTTGGATAGTCATTTCAAATTAACTAAGGAAATGTGTCCCAAGACACAGGAGGAGATAGAATACATGTCCATGGTCCCTTATTCATCAACAGTTTATATCTTGATGTTTGCGATGGTTTGCACAAGACCAGATATTCCAGATGCAGTGGGAGTTGTGAGTAGGTATGTGAACAATCCAGGTAAAGAACATTGGGAGGTAGTATAGTGGATTTTCATGTATTTGAGAGGTAATACTACTCATGCAATATGTTTTGGAGGTTCAGACATTATTCTACTATTATATGTTGATTCAGATATGGCAGGTGATAAACATAGCAGAAGGAGAACCACAGGGTATGTTTTTACTGTAGGTGGAACAATAGTAAGTTGGATTTCAAAACTGCAAAAGTTTGTTTCACTTTCAACAATAGAGGTAGAGTATGTTGTTGCTACAGAGGCTAGTAAAGAGATTATTTGGTTACAGAGGTTTATGGAGGAATTAGGAAACAAGAAAGATAATAGAAGGTTGTACTGTGACAAAGGGAGTTCCATTCATATTGCAAATAACTCAGCCTTCCATTTGAAGACTAAGAATATATAGCTCAGGTACCATTTCATATGATCCTTCTTGGAAGATGGACATTTGAAGTTCGAAAATATACACACTAGCCAAAATCCTGTAGACATGTTAACAAAGGTTGTAACCAGGGAGAAACTGAGTTCCTACTCAGTTTCAATTGGTATTCAAGTGTGAAGGTGAAGATCATAAATTTTCTAGGTCCAAGAAGGATCATATTCCAACATATACAACAACGGTGAAGTTGTTGAGATCGGTCTCCAAGTAGGATATTGTTGGTTGTGGAGCCTAATTATCTTCTTGATTTATAGTTCTTTGTTTTTAGTCATGTTTATAACCCATTGATACTTTACACCCTAAAATATTGTACACCCCTCCACATGGGGGAGTTTCAGGGGGGCCTTGCCCCCCCTACGGGATTCACGGGAAAGAAGGCCCCCGGCGGGGGTTTGGGATGAAGTCCCTGAAGGAAAAAATTCCTTGTAAATATATATTGTAATTTCATAGTAAATATGGACTGTTCATTATAAGGTCACAAATTAGATGGTAGAAGTTATGTTAGTGTTTTTTTTCCCTATAAGCAAACCCTCTTTTATGAGAGAAATGTATTGAGGCTATGTATCATTGTGAATATTGTATTCTCAGAGAGGAGACTATGAGAGAAAGAAGAGGAAGTTACAATGAGTGTGTTGTAGGTTGTATCCCTTCATTTGTTGGATAATAAAAAGGAAGGACCTGGGATTTTCTCTGGTGGACGTAGCCCACACTGGGTGAACCATGTATATCTATGTCTCTATTGTATTGTGTATCTTCTGTGTTTTATTTGCGCATTTGTTTTTATTTTATTTCTCCGCGATATTGTTTTTATAACATCCCTATAATTCCATAGAAATAATTCCATATTAAATTCCCCCCTCCTTTTTCCTCCATGGTCACCTTGTATTTTAATTATCATTTGAATATATCTTAATATCTAATCTGATTACCCTCTCTTAATACCCTTTTATCATTTTAAAACCTAACAACCTAACAAAATTTTTCATTACTTTATCAAAATTTTAATATGCAATTCCCCCCCCCCCTCAATGGTCATGTCATTTCCTTTATACACTTCACTTAATCACTCTTTTCTAAAATATTAGAACTTCAATTGTCTCTAATGATGGGTGGAGTGTCCACTCGAAACGTTGGACATTTCAAAAAAACTTTTGACGCAATTTTTTTCAGAAAACTCAAGCTCATTCCCTATGCTTCATGAGATATGATATAATGTGGAAGTTAGAGTTTCTAAATGGTCATGAGATCAGTTTCAAATAGATCAGTTTGGAATTTTCATTATAACTTCTTTTTTTGGAAATTTCAAACTGTGCAATTTTCAAGGATCTCAGAGGACACAAAGAAGTACCTTATGTAATAATTCTAGAATCATATTTTCAAATTTGGATACGTGGGATGTCTTACAATTTTTTTCTTGGGAAGAGGACTAAAAAAATAAAATTTAGGAAATTTACCATTGGGAAATTCAAATTTTAGTCAGACTCGTTAAGGGAAAAATTATTAAGAAAACCTTGGGAAGGAAGAAGAGGTGAGTAGACCTAGTGAATGTGGAAGTAGTGAATATACATGATGAAGGTAGAAGAAGTCAATAGACTTGGTGAAATAAGAAGTAGAAAGAAAACTCGATGAAGGTTGTTACATATCACACAAAGAGATTGGTGTCTCTTGCTAATTTGGTGCTTAACGATAGGGATCGGTGCCTCTAGTAGATTGATGTCTCTAAATATTTGTAAGAGAATGGCCATGCCACTCAAAAAACTAAATTTATGTCTCTTTCTAAGTTGGTGCTTAGTGATGGATATTGGTGTCTCTAGTAGATTGGTGTCTATAATGATTTGTAAGAGTAGGTTGTTTCCATTCAAACAAAGACATTGGTGTCCTTTGATAATCTTGTTCTTAGTGGTGGGGATTGGTGTCTATAAAGATCTGTAAGAGTAGGTTGGTGCCTACCAAGATTTGTACAAGTAGAGATTGTTGTCTCTAGTAGGTTGGTGCCTAAAAATATTTGTAAGAGTAGGTTAGTGCCTACAAAGAACTATAAATATAATTTCTGTGGTTCTATCCCAAAAGCGTTTCCACATAAATCTTGTGTTATATGTTCTATAATTAATACATATCTTATGTGGTTGTTTTTTTATGGTTAATGAATGTTTGAAAAAGTAAAAAATTGTAATATTTTGATTCACCCCCCTCTTATTATAAGTGTGTGCTTAACAATTGGTATCAGAGTGGGTTTCTTCAAAAATATTCTAACCACTGGAAGGTATATCTCAGGAGCACACATGGTCATTCAAAAATGATTCTCCAAAAATAAGGCTCTATTGTTTAACATAACAAACTATGCCTTCTATATCATAAGGATGCAAACATATTTAATGGCTCATGGTTTCAATGTTTGAAAATTTAGCATGACAAGTTATAAGGCTCCAACATCTCCACCAACGGATCGGATTGAAAATAAAGCTAGTGAAAATAATGCAAAATCCATGATTTCCATATTGTGCAGTCTATCGAAATATGAGTTTGTCAAGGTGATGCATTTTGAATCAGTAAAATAAATTTGGGACAAGATTCAAAATATCTATGAAGGAGATGAAAAGGTTAAGAAGGAAAATATCCACACTCATAGAAGGAAGCTTGAGAGCCTAAAAATGAAAGACGAAGAAAATGTTGCAACATATCTTCTCCATGTGGATGAAATTTTCAACACCATCAGAGGACTTGGTCAAAAGGTTGAAGAAGGGATGATTGTAAAAGAGGTGTTATGGTCACTCCCATTAATATTTGATTCTAAAGTTTCCACCATTGACTAAATGAAGGATCTCAATTCCTTAACAATGGATGAATTCCAGGGGACCCTCACAACATATGAAATGAGGACAGAGAAAGAATGTCTATCAAAGGGGGAAGTAGCCTCAAAGCCTCAAATAAGACAAAGAACAAAGATCTTAAATCAAGTGATAGCTCTGATAATGAGTCAGATGCATAGGAAGGAAATTTTGTGAGAAAACTTAAAAAGGGATCTGGAAAATACAAATGTAAGATGCCCATTAAATGCTTTAATTGTGGAAAAATACGACATTTTTTTGTAACTTTCCATATGAAAAAAATGAAAGTAGTGATGATAAAGAGATCATAACATTAATAAAGAGAGAAAACCTCATCACCATAAAAAGGGTAAGCATGAAAGGAAGAACAAATTCCATAAGAAAAAGAAAAGTCTTTGTTCCAAAGAGGAAAGTGACTCTTATGAAGAGAGTAATGAAAGTATATTCAATAGTCATAGAGAGTAAAATATATTTATGACAATGGAAACAAATATTGATACATTGTAAAATGAATACAAAGGGAAATAAATGATGGATTCATAAGAGCAAAAGAATGTCAAAAATGATGCGAAAGTGGATCTTTAAGAATAACACATTTGTTCCTTGAGAGAAATAATGAATCTTAAGAAAAATAAATTGAAAAAAAGGGAGTAGTTACAGAAATATGAAGAGGAGGATCATGATGAAAAAACAAAAAATTCACAAAGCCTTGAAGAAATAGAGAATACTATTATCAATGTAAAGATTCAACTAGAAGGGGAAAAAAATGGAAGAGGTGGTGAGAATTCATTTGAAGGAAAATGAAGAAAATTGTGAGAACCTGGAAGTTGAAATTGTTTCCTTAAGAAAGGAATTCGAGAGGTCAACTGATGAGTTGAATAGAATATTGAAGTTTGAAAAGAGCACTAAAATATTAGATGATATCATCAAATTCCAAATGTATGCATTCATTAATATTTTTCTTGGATATGATGTTTTCATTGCCTCAGTACATACATCTAGCCTTGCTACAACCATGGAAGTTTTATTTTTTACAAGAGGAGCTCAGACCAATTTTCCTGAAGAGCCACCTATTGTTGACTGTGCTTAATATATTGATGAGTTGCCTACTTCCCACATGCCAGAATTTGAGCATGTTGTTACATATGATATTGGTGTTGATATACCAGGTTTTTCTACTCATGTAAGTGAACATGAACGTAATCCTACTTCCTCTGATCAACCAACACAAAAATATATTATCTATCATCATACTCACCATAAAGATTGAAGAAATGAACATCATGCTTTCAAATATTTGCAGAAGAAAGGTGAAATACAAAATTGTGTACCAATGCCAACTAACATGATATATTTTGGTTGGATTGATGTATGGTCGTGGAATAATTTGAATAAATGTTTGAGGACTTCATATTATTGTGTATAATCGGTTGTGCAATTGTGCATTTGTCTAGTGTTCCTTACTTACTTATGATCACCTTGGAAGTGGTCGACCAAGCATTGACTTGAAATGACAGGAGACTAGAGTTTTGAATGAGTGTTTGTCAACTAAGTTTTGATTGGATTTTCCATCGATCAAAATTTTTGAAAAGAAATATCGTTGCTACTTATTGATCCCTCAAGGTGGGGGGGACTTGAAGTTGTTGATATGTGAACCCAACTGATGTCTTCTTGACTTGATTGGTTTCTTGTTGAATGGAAATGGATTTGTTGATTTTTCTTAAGATAAAATTGAAGAAATTCATAATGGAAGATTGTGAATCAATCAACACACCCATGATCACAGGTAGTAAATTGAGAAAAGATGATGAATCTATGGAAGAAAATAAAAAAATGTATAGATTAATGATTGGAATCCCACTATATGTGGCAACATCAAGGACAAACATTATGCAAGCAGTAGGACTTGTTGCATTGCTTCAAGTTGTACCAAAAGAAAATCATGTGCAAGAAGTGAAAAAAATATTTAAATATATAAGGGAACCTTGCACTTCAGCTTGTGGTACTCAAAAAATGAATATTTTACTCTAACATCATATGCATAAGAGGATTGGGAAGGTAGTGTTGATGATACAAAAATTACAAGATCAAGGGGAGAATCCCTTTTCCATTGATGTCAAAGGGGAAGAGTTTCATATAAGGGGAGAGTTGAAGATGAGGGAACAATTATTTATATGCTTGGTGGACTATGTGTTTCCTTGCAGGATTGTCATCAATGTAAAAGGTGGAGAATGTTGGAATTATTGTCATTGGTATCAAAGGATTAATATTTTCAGTAATGTCATATTATGACAGTAAAATACACACAACATTTCTGAGGTTTATTTATATATAGGTTTAAAAGTGTATTAAAAAAGTGGTGCATGTGAAAAAGTAAAAATTGAAATGGTGGTTTCAAACCCATGGGTTTAGGTATATTCCCATGATATTTTCTCATGGTATTTGGAAAAGTAAAATAAAAAAGGGAATTAATTTAATTAATGGCCATGTCCCTTGATGAAGGGTTATGAAAAGTTATAAATAGATAAAGTATTGAGAGAAAGTGTGTGTGTGAAAAATGGATGATAATAGATTGAATATCATTCAAAAAGGGAAGAGTTGTGGAATCAGTTTCAAGTCAGCTTGGAATTCTTGCAACAACTTATGTTATTAGATGTTTCAGACCTTGCAATTTTGAAGAAATAGAGAAGAGATATTGGTGTACATGTGGTACATTTTTCATATGTTTATTCACTATAATTTCAGAGATATTCCCTATGGAAGTTAGCATTCTTGAATGCGCCTGAAATTAATTTCAAATAGATCAAATTGAAACTTTTTCTATAACTTATATTTTGGGACATTTCAAACCTTGAAATTTTACAGAGATGGAGAGATCATGGTGTACATATGGTAAAAATTTCAGATGTTTTTTTTTCTATAATTTCCAAGATATGGTTCATGGAAGTTATGATTTTTGGATTCTTTCAAAATTAGTTTCAAATAGGTCAGCTTGGAATTTTCGCTATAACTTATTTTATGGGATATTTCAGACCTTGACATTTTACAGATATGGGGGAGATATCATGTTGTATATATGGTAAAAACTTTAGATTTTTTTTCACTATCATTTCTGAGATATGCTATGTGGAAGTTAGGGTTTATTAATTGTCTTGAGATTAGTTTCAAACATGTTAGTTTGGAATTTTCACTATAACTTCTTATCTGGGACTTTTAGATTGTGAAATTTTCATAGAACAAGGAAACATACATAACTATCTTAGGTAAAAATTTCAAATTTTAGTTCAATATACTTTTTGAGATATGATCTGTGGAAGTTAGGGTTTCTAAATAATCTTGAGATTAGTTTCAAATTGGTCAGTTTGAAATTTTCACTATAATTTCTTTTATGGGAATTTTCAGACTAAACAAGAAGAAGAGAGGAAATTTCTAAAAAAGAAAGGGATATGAAATTCATAAATAAGAAAGGGAGAGGAAAAGTAATAGAAGAGAAAAATGTTAAACAAGTATGTGAAAAGAAAAATAAACTAGAGAGGAAATTGCTAAATAATATTAAGAGATGAAAAAGAAAAATTAATTGAAATGGAAATTCCTAATAAGAGTGGATGGAGAAATTGCTAAACACGAATATGAGAGGAAGTTGCTAGAAAAAAGGGAAGGTAAAATGAATAAGAGAAAAAATTCATAAATTTCTAAGAATGAATATTATTCTTAGGAAATGGTCAAGCGACCCTTCCTTAACCAACCCCTCGACCAAAGTATTATGCTTAAAAAATGGTTCGATTTGATTTCCTTGTCATCCTCCATAAAATCAATATTATGCTTGAGGAAGGGTCTTGCCACCCTTCCCTAAGCTCCTCATATACAATAAAACTATTATTCAAGAAGGGTTGGCCAATTATTCAAAGTCCTCCGCACAATAAAAATACTATGCTCAAGGAATCATTGACTAACCATTCACTGGAATATCCCTTAATGGGAATTTTATGCTTGAGGAAGGGTTATATAACCCTTCCACATTCTCCCCATTGAAGTGAATAATATGATTCATAAATTTTTAGTATATTCTTACCTAACATACTTCATGACATTGACATTATTCTTGAGGAAGAGTGAGATATTCCTTCAACAAAAGACTGCACGATGTGAATACCATCCTTCAGAAAGGGTTGGCGAACTATTTTTTGTGCCCCACTTCCATGAGAATGGTATGTTGACCCTTCCCAGTGATCACATAGAAGTGAATCTTGTTCTACAAAGGATTGGAAGGCTCAGTTGATGCTTCTTCAAGTTCTCATTGGAAAGGTTGTTATGATATAATAAGGGAAAACCTACACTTGTCCATGCTCCCCCTCCATGAGAATACTATGATTTAGGAAGGGTTGGCCAACACTTCTCTATGTTTCCCCTCCATGAGATTAGTATGATGGATGAAGGTTAGTTTGATTCTTTACCAAGATCTCCTTTGACAAGCATAATATGCTTGAGGAAGGGTCAACTGACCATTTCATTCGATCACTATCAATGAAAATACTATACATATAGAATGGTTTACTAATTTATATGCTCAAGGAAGTATTACTAGACCCTTTCTTAGTATACCCTCTACACAAAACATATTCTTGAGAAAGGGTCAGTAGACCCTTCCATTAGATACCTGATGAAATGAGTAACATTATTGAAGAAGGGTCACTCAACCATTGTATATGCTCCCCATCCATGAGAATACTATGATGGAGTAAGGGTCAACTGATCCAAAATGGATCCAGGAAGGCCTAAAAATCAAATTTCTCGGAATCAGATGAAACCAACGCCATTGTGTCATTTTTTTTTCTCAAATGGACACCATATGAAAAATCTATCACATTATGATCGATTTCCCAAACAAGCAAAAATTCAAACAGGTCAAAGTCAACATGTCGTACTACTTACATCAGTAGTACAACATGTGACATCATCATAACGTCAATAGGCACATGTGGAAACACGAGGAGGTGACACATGTCACTCAGTTTTGGAATTTTTGGGTTGAGTTAGACCAATATGGAATTGACATGTGGTAGTGTATGGATGTGACACATGGAAGCTAATGCAGGAGCATAACGGACACATCAAGCGAGCCAGTGCGGAAGCGAAAAACATCTGGATAAGCCAACACAAATTTTGAAATTGCCTTGGAAGTTGTTGCGCAACCTTAAATGAGTCATTTAAGATGAAGAACACTTGTATATTGTAAATGGACCTTGAGCGGATAGCTCTTGCCCTTAATAGATAGATGACATTTAATATAGTTAATGCAGGTAGATAGGATTTTAATTCTAGACTAGACAGTCTTAGAAAGAAGGAGGGAGAACGGATATAGACACCCTCATTGTGCATTGTAACATTATTCAGGAATAGAGAGAGCATTCAGGAAGAAGAGCATATAGAGGTTGTGTAAGAACACCCATGTACAGACATTTGAATTAATAGAAGAGTTTTGATTCAAATTCATGGTTTTGTGTTTTTCTCTGTGTATTTGATGTTGATATGCTCATGAATGTTTGTTTTCCTATTATGAATTTGCTTTGATATGTTGTGCATATGATTTCATGGTTGAGTTTGAAGTCTAAAGGAAAGGAGGAATGAGTTTCAATTGTTTCTCTATCTGAGCGAAGATTCCAACAAGGAGTGTATTCAAAAACATCCGCAAGGAGTGCATTGATGGAGGCTCAGGTGGTTTAACTCTTATTCTTGTCCACCTAGAAGTGAAATTGGGTTGTTGGAGCCGTGCAAGGAGTGCACAGGCTAAGGGAGAGTCTCAGTTGTGAACCCGAGCAGAAGCTTTGGAGGACTGCTGCTGCAGGCGTGCGTAGAGTCAGGGGAGGCTGAACACTTAAAGTGTTTGCAGAGTTGCCGCAAGGAGTGCGAGCAAGGGGTTCTCTTTCCTAAGATACTGAGAAGCTGGGAAAAGTTCAGGAAGAGTAGAACTTTCAAATCTATTGAAGGACCGCACATGAGGTTTCACATCAAGAAATCCTCAAGGAGGGGAAAGCGATGGTCAAGATCTTGTGGAGGGAACTCATGAAAATCTCGCCAGCCGTCAGATCCGACAGAGTAGTGAGGAGATTACGGCCACATCCAGAGTTCGAGCTCAAAAGTTTGTGAGTCATTGTATTAGCAGTTGATTTCCCATCAACCATTAGATTTGGTAGGAGTTGCATCGGGGTTAATCCCTAGTGAGTAGAGGAGAAGTCCCGGAGGAGTCATCAGGATATTGGAGTCATCGGGGTTTCAAAAGTTAAGAATCAGAGGCCTTATGAGTCGCGAAACTCTGAAACGTGATGCCCAAATAACTACAACCATTTGAGTGAAGGAAAGGTGTCACCCCATATCAAGGTTCGGGACTTAGAAAGTTCTGAAAACAAGTGCAATGGGATTCACGATACGCGATTTCCCGATCATAAAATGAGTGTGGGCCATAGCACCAGCAAGGCGGACAGGTGGTGCATGGTGACAGTATATCGGAAGTCGGGGTCAAGGGAGGTAAGTTGATTTCAACATCATAGGGGTCAAAAACTCGATGGAGAAAGTCCCGATAGAAGTAGAAGGTGTTAGCATCGACCCACATCGGGTTTTTGAGATATGGTGGGACGTGAAGTGCGCAATGACAGGATTCACAAACTGGTGAAGTTCGATTCCCCGATCATTAAGGGTGATCAGCCAAGAGAGTTACTGTGGGTATAGACAATTCCCGGTAAAGGGGATTAGAAGGACTCTGTAGTTCTTCGGGCCAAGGGAAGAGAAGATCCTGTGAGCGGGCGTACCTGCGGGTGTGACTGCACCAGAGTGGTATCAGATCTTAGAAAGACTCTTTTCTTTCTGTAGCAAAGAGAAGAGGGAAATTCACCATGCCACCTAGGAGAAGGGATGTGTAGTCACTCGATTCGGAGGATAGGGAGGTATGACGAAGAGGCAGGCAGGTAACAAATCCATAAATGGTGAGACAATGTGTTATCTCCAAGCAAGACTTGAAGACATGGAGACAGCGCAAAGACGCACAGTTAGTGCGGGGGATTTTAGCCATTCAGAGGATGAAGTTGAAGTGGAACGAGATGAGGAAGTTGCAGCCGAGGATGCAGCGAATGAGTGCCTAATTAAAGTTATTTCCAGGATGGGTGCAAAGGCGAAGATGGATATTCCAGTCTACGGGGGAAATCTGGATGCAGAGGAGCTTCTAGGTTGGATTAGAGCTCTGGATACATACTTCGATTATGAAGATATTGAAGAGGACAAGAAAGTCAGGCATGTTGTCACGCGATTGAAAGGACATGCAACATTATGGTGGGATGAGCTACAAGCAGATAGACGCTGCAAAGGTAAGCAGAAAATTAAAAGTTGGGATCGAATGATTGCAAAGATGAAGGAAAAATTCATCCCGAGAGACTATCAAATTACTCTGTTCAAGAGGATGCAGAACCTGAGACAGAAGCTGATGACAGTGAAGGAATACACGGAGGAATTCTATCGACTGAACATCAGGGTAGGTCATCGGGAGAGTAATGATGAGAAGGTTTCTAGATATCTGAATGGTCTGAGATACAACATTCAGGATGAATTGAGTATGGAAACCATCAGAACGGTGGAGGATGCTTATCAGATGGCTTTCAAAGCTAAAGAGAAGTTGATCCATAAGCAAGGTCAGTGAGGGCGAGGCAGGAGTCAGCCCAGAGGCAAGTCAATTGCCCATGAAAAATACCAGAAGCCCAAGGAGGAATGGAAGAAACTTTAAACTCGAACCGAGAGAGGTGGAGGTTCACAGCGAGGGTAACATGCTGAGAAAAGAGAACAACATAATGAACAGAGCGGAGGATATGCCGATAACAACATGTTTCCTTGTACTAGAGGTAGAGGAAGAGGAAGAGATGGAGTCATCACATGCTTCACATGCGGAAAGAGTGGGCACAAGTCTTACGAGTGTCCAGAGAAAAAGAAGGACATCGGAGAATCTCACATCACCGAGGTATAGAGGCGAGATGTCGAGGCTAAAGACGCTGAGGGAGGAAGGTCGTTGATGATGCGTAAAGTCCTTTTGACACCTGAGAAGGAGGTG
>JASDQU010507637.1:0-10857 GCA_032191745.1 Picea mariana | reverse complement strand
TCATGGACAGTGGTAGCACGGATAATCTCGTATCCACAAAGATGGTAGAGAAGCTGGAGTTGGAGATGACTGATCATCCAAGCCCCTACAGAGTTTCATGGCTACAAAAAGGATAGCAGGTAACTGTTACTAAACAATGCTTGGTTGAATTCAAAATAGGAGGATATAATGATAAGATTTTGTGTGATGTCATTCCTATGGATGTTTGTCATCTATTGCTGGGTAGACCATGGAAATATGATAGAAATGTGATTCATGATGGGAGAATGAACACATATACCCTGGAGAAGAATGGGAGAACCCATATGTTGCTTCCAATAAAGGATAAGGAGGTGAAGCCGGAAGTGAGCAACACTGTACTTCTCATGAGTGGGAAAGAACTTCTTACGTAGGTGAAGAAGAAAGAAGATCCATAATTCTTTGTGGTCAGGAAACCGAGGATTGTTCTGACTAGCACAAGAGTGGACGATCTACCAGAGGAGATTCAGGAACTACTAGAAGAGTTCGTTGACATCGTGGTGGACAAATTACCTCGTTCGTTGCCACTGATGAGGAGTGTGATTCATCATATAGATATCATACCAGGGGCGAGTTTGCCGAATAAAGCTGCATACAAGTTGACGCCGCAAGAAAATGAAGAAGTCAAGAAGCAGGTCCAGGAGCTGTTGGATAAAGGATTGGTCAGGAAAAGCTTGAGCCCATGTGTCGTTCCAATGGTACTCAGTCCAAAGAAAGATGGAGGTTGGAGGATGTGCACTGATTCCAAAGCCATCAACAAGATAACCATCAGGTACAGATTTCCATTGCCAAGAATGGATGATTTGATGGATTGCTTAAGTGGAGAAAAATACTTTTCAAAGATTGATCTGAAGAGTGGATATCACTAGATTCGCATGAGAGAAGGTGATGAGTGGAAAGCAACGTTCAGGACTAATGAAGGGTTGTATGAATGGCTTGTCATGCCGTTTGGCTTGACGAATGTGCCAAGTACCTTTATGAGGTTAATGAATGAAGTCATGAGGCAATTCATCGGGAAGTTTGTCATTGTGTATCTAGATGACATATTGGTTTTCAACAAGACCAAGGCTGAACATCTGAAGCATTTGGCTATTGTAATGAAGAAGCTATAGCAGGAGAAGCTATTGATTAATATAAAGAAGTCCTCATTCATGAAGACAGAACTCATTTATCTGGGTTTTGTTATGTCTGCGAATGAGTTGAGGATGGATCCAGATAAGGTATAAGTGATCAAAAATTGGCCATCACCGAAGAATATCTTCGAGGTGAGGAGTTTTCATGGACTGGCTAGTTTCTACCGAAAGTTTATTAGAAATTTCAGTGGGATTAGCGCAGAGATGATGGATACAGTCAAGAAAAGACATAAATCTTTTCACTAGACTAAAGAGGATGAAAAGAGCTTCAATCTATTAAAATGGAAGATCACGGAACAACCAGTTCTGGTGTTGCCAGATTTTCAGAAAACAATTTAGGTGAAATGTGATGCAAGCGGATTTGCAATCGGGGTAGTCTTAAGTCAAGAAGATAAGCCAATCATGTACTTTAGCGAGAATATGAATGAGGCAAAAGTGAAATACTCCACATATGATAAACAATTTTATGCTATCATACAAGCGTTGAAGAAGTGGAGGCATTACTTGATCCCAAAAGAATTTGTTTTATATAGTGATAACCACGCATTACAGTTTGTGACTCAACAGGAGAAGTTGAATCAGAAACATGCAAAATGGGTAGAGTATATGCAAAATTTCACATTTGTAATTAAACACATTTCGGGTACTGCTAACAAAGTGGTTGATGCTTTGAGCAGGAAGTGTTTGCTGTTGAAGGAGTTCTAAGTCAAGACCTTAGGTTTTGATGATCTCGGGGACATGTATGCAGGTGATGCAGATTTTGGAGAGGTGAATGAAGCAGCTGAGAATCTAGTTCTCAAAGACAGAAGCCCTTGGATAGATTATATGATCTAGGAGGGATTGTTGTTCAAAGGCAATCAATTGTGTATTCTGAATTTCTCCATGAGGGAGAATCTGCTGAAGGAGAAACACAGTGGTGGATTAGCAGGACACTTTGGCCATGATAAAACATTTGCAAAGCTAAATGATTCATACTTTTGGCTGGGAATGCGGTCAGAGGTCAATAAGTTTGTGGACAAATGCAGAATTTTCCAGCATTTGAAGGGAAGGAAGCATAATGCATTATTCTATCAATCGTTGCCCATACCCGAAAGACCATGGGATGAAATCGGCATGGATTTCATATTGGGATTGACAAAGACACAAAGAGGATTTGATTCAATATTTGTGGTAGTGGATAGGCTTTCCAAGATGGCACATTTTATCCCATGCCAGAAAACCAGTGATGCGACTCATATCACAAATCTGTTCTTCAGAGAGGTCATTCGACTTCATGGGTTGCCGAGAAGTATAGTTTCGAACAGAGACACAAAATTCATAGGGAATTTTTGGAGGACCTTGTGGAAGAAGCTAGGAACTAACTTGATGTTTAGTTCATCTTATCATCCTCAGACGGATGGACAAACAGAAGTAGTGAACAGAAGTCTAGGAGACTTGCTGAGAAGCTTGGTGGCGGAGCACCACAACCAGTGGGATAGCATACTACCACAGACAGAGTTTGGATACAATGATTCAGTGAATAGGAGCATAGGCCGAAGCCCATTTTAGATTGTGTATGGCACACAGCTGAGGGGAGTTTCTGAATTGAGAAATTTGGAACAGACTGCTACTAGCAGCGCTAGTGTAGAAGAATTCGCTAAGGCGATGAAGGAACTTCATAGCAGGGTGAAGGAGCGGTTGCTGAAATCAAGCCAGGAATATAAGCGCAAAGTAGATCAGCATCGGAGAGAACTTCAGTTTGAGGTTGGGGAATTAGTTCTAGCACACTTGAGGAAGGAAAGGTTTCTGAGGGGAACATACAATAAGTTGAAAATGAAGAAAATCAGACCATGTAAGCTCTTGAGAAAATTCGGAGAAAATGCTTATGAGATCGAGCTACCAGATGGGGTCGGAATATCTCCGATATTCAACATCTCAGATTTATACCCATACAGGACTGGAGAAGTAAAGACTAGAGCTGAGCAGCCAGTGATCTAGTGGATGAAACAATTGCCAGTTGCAGAGAAGCCGCAGATGGAATGCATACTGGACAAGAGAGTGGGTAAGAAGACCAGAAGGAAAGAATACTATGAGTATCTGGTCAAACGGAAGGACCATCCGATCGAAGATGCCAGTTGGGAGACTGAAGTAGAAATACAAAAGCATGGACAAATCGTGCAGGAGCTCATGGACAGGACCCCATGAAAATTTTCAAGCCGAGGAGTATGATGCAGGAGCATCGCCGACACGTTAAGCGAACAATGCGAAAGCAGAAAACTACTGGATAAGCCAGCACTGATTTTGAAATTGCCTTGGAATTTGTTGCACGATCTTAAATGAGTCATTTAAGATGAAGCACACTTGTATATTGTAAATTAACCTTGAGCGGATAGCTCTCGTCCTTAATATATAGACGGCATTTAATATAGTTAATGCAGGTAGATAGGATTTTAATTCTAGATTAGACAGTCTTAGAAAGAAGGAGGGAGAACGGATATAGACACCCTCATTGTGCATTGTAACATTATTGAGGAATAGAGAGAGCATTCAGGAAGAAGATCATATAGAGGCTGTGTAAGAACACCCATGTACATACATTTGAAATAATAGAAGAGTTATGATTCAAATTCATAGTTTTGTGTTGTTCTCTGTGTATTTGATGCTGATATGATCATGAATGTTTGTTTTCTTGTTATGCATTTGCTTTGATATGTTGTGCATATGATTTCATGGTTGAGTTTGAAGTCTAAAGGAAAGGAGGAATGAGTTTCAATTATTTCTCTATCTGAGCGAAGATTCCTGCAAGGAGTGTAGTCGAAAACATCCGCAGGGAGTGCGTTGATGGAGTCTCAGGTGGTTTAACTCTTACTCTCATCCACCCATAAATGAAATTGGGTTGTTGGAGCCATGCAAGGAGTGCACAGGCTAAGGGAGAGTCTCAGTTGTGAACTCGAGAAGAAGCTTTGGAGGACTGTTGTTGCAGGCGTGCGCAGAGTCAGGGGAGGCTGAACACTTAAAGTGTTTGCAGAGTTGCCGCAAGGAGTGCGAGCAAGGGGTTCTCTTTTCTAAGAGACTGAGAAGCTGGGAAAAGTTCAGGAAGAGTAGAACATTCAAATCTGTTGAAAGACCACACAAGAGGTTTCTCATCAAGAAATCCTCAAGGAGGGGGAAGCAACAGTCAAGATCTTGTGGAGGAAACTCGTGAAAATCCCACCAGCTGTCAAATCCGACAGAGTAGTGAGGATATTACGGCCACATCCAGAGTTCGAGCTCAAAAGTTTGTGAGCTGTTGGATCAATTGTTGATTTCCCGTCAACCATTAGATTTTGTAGGAGTTGCACTGGGGTTAAGCCCTAGTGAGTAGAGAAGAAGTCCTGGAGGAGTCATCGACATATTGGAGTCATCAGGGTTTCAAAAGTTAAGAATCAGAGGCCTTATGAGTCACAAAACTTCGAAACGCGATGCCTAAATAACTACAAGCATTTGAGTGAAGGACAGGTGTCACCCCATATTGGGGATTGGGACTTAGAAAGTTCTGAAAACAAGTGCAACGGGAATCATGATATCGCGATACGCGATTTCCTAATCATAAAAGGAGCATGGGCCATAGCATCGACAAGGAGGACAGGTGGCGCACGGTGACAAGATATCGGAAGTCAGGGTCAAGGGAGGTAAGTTGATTTCAACATCATAGGGGTCGAAAACGTGATGGAGAAAGTCTCGATAGAAGTAGAAGGTGTTAGCATCGACCCACATCGGGTTTTTGGGATATCATGGGACATAAAGTGCCCAACCACAGGATTCGCGAATCAGCAAAGTTCGATTCCCCGATCATTAAGGGTGATCAGCCAAGAGAGTTACTGTGGGTATAGACAATTCCCAGTAAGGGGGATTAGAAGGACTCTGTAGTTCTTCAGGCCAAGGGAAGAGAAGATCTTGTGAGCGGGCATACCTGCGGATGTGACTGCACCAGAAGCCCATACATGTCATGGCCCAATGACAGACTGACATGTGGCAGTATGAACGACAGGTGGTTGTACGGATGATGATGTGGCCGAGTGACTAGGTTGTATGGATGTTGACATAGCAGGGTGACTGGGCTGTATGGATTTTGATGTGGCAGGGTGACTAGGTAGTACATATGTTGATGTGGAATGACATGTGGATGTACGGAAGTGATTTGGAAGCTAACTATGCATGTTGACTGTGTGTTGACTACACCATGTGGGTCAATGACAGGGTGACACATGGACCAATCAGAGGGTGCCACGTGGCACCCCAGATTTTGCCAATGTTTTATAGGAAAAAAGTTTGGTTGTGAATTTGTCTAGCTCTAACCCCTGACCTCAATATGGGAAAAAACTTACAACAAATTCACTATCCACCCAAGCTATTATGGTTCTTGGTTAAACCACTCGTTGGATTTAGTTTTAAATTTAATGGTGGTAGATTTTTTGGGGTAAGCCTTGGTCGAAGGGGGCCAACGCAGGGCCACTTGGCATCCCACACGACTGAGGGCTAAGGACTAGGAACCCAGACTGGGAGGGGGCACATCGAGTGCTAGGCAAAGACACATGGGGCATCATACGACCTCGAGTTTGGGGCTAGAACGGAGGAGTAGGAGCGCCTTAGACCTTGGCCATATGACACAATCCATATGACCAAGAGCTCGGATCAAAAGGGGTTGTGCCTAATTATTTCCAATTTCTGGGTTTTCAAACTATAAAATATGATTTTTATTGATTTTTAATGCTGATTTTTGTGGATTTTTCCCAAAATTGAGGATCCGGAGCCCTTTTTGAGGCTAGATCTTGGGAGGAAGTTGGGAGGAGGATACCAACTCAATATATATATAAAACAGAGGTTCGTAGCAGCATGGAAAGGTTCATATTGGCATAATTATGATGATTTTATGAAGCTTGAAGCCATTTTTATGTAGGGAAGCCATTGAGGAAGCAAACTTTGTTAGCCAATTCTGGGAGCTACTCTAAAAAAAATTCAATGTTGTCAATTGTGTTGGATTCTTGAGGTTGAGAAGAACACAGCCAGACCAATTTGTAATCCTTTTTACACTTTTTTGATGTAGTTTTGAAGCATTGAAGAGAAATAAGAAAGCCTCACCCATTGAGACAAAGGCTCGAAGACGTAGGCAATCTTGTCAAACTTTGTTAGCAACTTTGTTTTTATGGTTTGTTTTTATTTTTGCTTATATTCTAATATGAATTTATTTATGATGGTTGCTACAATCTCTCATTAATTTATTCTTCTTTCCTTAATTCCTAATTGGTAATTGAACACATGCTTGAAACTTAACCAATTCTTTACAGATCAATTTCGGATCTAGTGGTATTAGAGCAGGTTGACAGTTGGTTTTTGAGTTTGCAAGATTACCAAGGAAAAGTTGATTTGTGGTGAAGGTGATATTGTAGAAGGGGATCCTAATATTGGATAAAGAAAGAGGAATTCTTAAACTAAGGATATGGCATTGGAAGAAGGCATGTCTCAAAACAAGATAGAGTTGCAAAAGAGTTTATTCCCCATGTCTGAGATGGTAAAGATATTATATGAGTATTACCTAGAATAGAAGAGACCTTTCCAAGGGGAATCTTCCAAACAAGAAAAAATTGAAGAAGGAGAGGATCCTCCTAAACCTCCTCCTTCACCTCCTTCTTCTCCATCATCTAATTTTTCTTCAAGTACAATTTAAAAATCCACCGCAAGAAAACATTCCCATAAACATAAACATGATATTCCTTTACTTAAGCTTGATGTGAAATTTGAATTTCCCATGTATGATGGTGAAGTCAATGTTGAGAGAATTGATAACTAGGTCAGACATATGGAATTTTATTGCAGTGTGCAACAAATCAAGGATGAGGCAACTCAAATCAATTTGGAATTGCTTCATCTTATAGGCACAACACTCATATGGTGGTAGAGTAAGTTGCAAAATGGCATGTAGCAAGTTGGTAATGTATTTCCATCATGGCAAGATTTTGTTTTTTCACTTAGAAAGCAATTTTATCCTTTGGGTTATAAAGACATAGATTTAATTGAATGGAAAAGTCTTAAACTAAGAAAAGGGAAAACCATGCAAGAATACACAGATGAATTTCATATGATGGCATTAATGTTAAATATTCAATTACATATCCAAGAAACTTTTATGAAGTATATAAGAGGTTTACCTGCAAATATTCGTAACATTGTATTTATGTTTGGACCTACTAATATTGATGAGGTTTATGTTCAAGCAACATACATTGAAGTAGGTAAAACATGAGTTGGTGTATCAGGGGAATCGTCTTTAAGGAAAGAGGACAAAAGAAAGGGGAATAGAAAGAAAGAAAATTCAGTGACAAGAAAGGAAGATAAACTCTCTTGCAAGCATTGCAAGAAAGAAGGGCATGATGATGACCATTGCTGGAAATTGCATGTAGAGAAGAACCAAAGTGGTTCAAAGAAAGGAAAGGGAGGAAAACAATTGAAAAAACAACACGGTCAACAAAATTGGGATATGATTCAGGCGATCAGACTAAGATCACAACAGTTGGATTGATAGGTAAAATTGGTGATGGATATGATTCTAGAAGTAAGTTTTTTAGTTTTTTCACATAAGGGTCATAATGAAACATACTAAGATCGATACATTGATAGATAGTGGATCTCAATGTAATTTGTTTCATAGGAAGTGGTTAAACAATTTGGATTGACAACTAAGCTACATCATAAACATTACTTACTTAAATGGATAAGAAATAATCATAAATTGCACATAAAAAAGAAATGCACTTTAAAGTTTGCAATTTCATCAAAGTTTGTGGATGAGGTAATGTGTGATGTGGTGCCACTCAATGAATGTGGAATGGTATTAGGAAGCCCTTATTTGTATGATCACAAAGAAATCTTCTACATGGAACAAAATCAATATCACTTAACTAAATAAGGTAATGAATATGTTGTACATGCTCATCACATAAAAGAAAATCAATCTCTTCAAACAATGGTACAATTAAGGAAGGCAACTTATGCAAGAAACACACCTATAATTATACCAAATAAAGAAGTTGATATTAAGAATGAACATGAGATGGTTATCGTGTTGGTTGTGGAGCCTGATTATCTTCCTGATTCATAGGTCTTTTACTTTCAGCTGTGTTTATACCCCATGAAGTATTTACATCCCAGAAGTATGTACACTCTTCCACGTGGGGGACTGCAAAGGGGGGGTACCCCTTCTACGGGGTCTGGGGGGACTATCCCCTTGGCTGGGGGCAAGTGGGCCCCCAGCAGGGGTTTGGGGGTGAATCCCCTAAAGGAAAAATTGTCTTGTAAAAGTATATTGTAATTTCATTGTAAATCTGGACCATTCATTATAAGGTCGTAGATCTAATGGTAAAAATTATGTTAGGTTTTTTTTCCCTAGAAGGAAACCCTCTTTTATGAGGGAAATGTATTGCGGATATGTATGATAGTGAATATTGTATTCTGAGATAGGAGACTATGAGAGAAAGAAGATGAAGTTAAAACGAGTTTTTCTATAGGTTGTATCCCTTCATATGATGGATAATAATAAAATAAGGACTTGGCAATTTCTCTGGTGGACATAGCCCACACTGGGTGAACCACGTAAATCTGTGTCTCTATTGTATTGTGTATCTTCTATGTTTTGTTTCTGCATTTGTTTTATTTTATTCCTCCATGGTCCTATTTTTCTAACGACTAGTATCAGAGCGAAAGGTAACTCACAGGAAAAGAGGGCTCCTAGTTTGAGTGGGAGCAATGTCGGAAGATGGAAAGTTTAGGGTCGAGAAATTTAATGGCCAAAACTACCAATTATGGAGGATGAAAATGGAAAACTATTTATATCAGAAGGATCTATTCCTACCATTGGGTGGAATAACAAAGAAGTTGGTAGCTACGAAGGATGAAGAATGGGAGATTCTTGATAGAAAGGCTCTAGGAACGATACGGCTGAGCCTGGCAGCATCAATGGCTTTCAATATTTCCAAAGAAAATACAATGAAGGGTTTGATGGACACATTGGCCAAATTGTATGAAAAACCCTCGTCGTCCAATAAGGTATTTATAACGAAGAGATTATTTAATATGAAGATGTCGAAAGGTGGGTCTGTTGCAGATCATTTAAATGATTTTAATACGGTTACTAATCAACTAAGTTTTTTAAAAGTGGACTTTGAAGATGAGGTCAGGGCTCTTCTAATCTTGTGCTCATTGCCAGAAAGTTGGAACGTCTTGGTTATGGCTGTAAATAACTCTGTCTCTGGTTCAGATACTTTAAAATTTGATGATGTTGTTGGTGTTATCCTTATTGAGTAAATGCAATGGAAAATCACAGGTGAGACATCAGGAAATGCGTTGAACATGGAGAACAGGGGAAGACAAAAGGATAGAGGAAAGGGTTTCAGGAACCGTGGGAATCTAGGAAGGGAAGATCCAAATCTAGACTTGGAAAGATAGAGTGCTGGAATTGTGGGAAGAAAGGACATCTAAAGAAAGACTGCAAAGATCCAAAGAAGCAAAGAGATGGACAATAGGAGAGAAATCATGAAGAAAATCTAACAAGTGATGTGTTACAAGATGCTTTGATTCTTTCTATAGATAATATTTTTGAGTCTTGGGTAGTAGATTTAGGGGCTTCATTTCATGCCACACCCCATAAGAAACATTTTCTAGATTATGTTTAAGGTGATTTTGGACAGGTTCATTTGGGTGACGATGCACCAAGAAAAATTGTTGGAATGGGAAAGGTAAAAATAGAGCAACGCAATGGAAACCAATGGTTGTTGAAAAAGGTAAGACATGTTCCAGATTTAAGGAAAAATATAATTTCAACAGGGAAGTTGCAAAGTGAAGGTTGTATATCCATATTTACAGATAAGACGTGGAAGGTCATCAAAGTATCATTGGTGATAGCAAAAGGAGAGAAGGTAGGTACATTGTTTATGTACTGGTAATACTGACTCTTCTATTTCTTTAGCTTCTACATGAGTGGATACAACACTGTGGCATCATAGTCTTGGACACATGAGTGAGAAGGGGATGCAGATACTTCAGAAAATAAATTTGTTGCCAGATCTTAAACAAATTGATTTGGACTTCTATGAGCATTGTGTTTATGGAACACATAAGAGAGTCATATTTCTCCGAGTTGGAAAAGAAAAGAAGAGTGAAAGGTTAGAGCTTGTGCATACAGATGTATGAGGACCATATCAAGTATCATCTCTTGGTGGCTCTCATTATTATATTACTTTTATTGATGATGTAACTAGAAAAACTTGGGTTTATTGCATTCGACAAAAACCTGATGCTTTTGATACTTTTAAGAAATGGAAAGCTTTGGTTGAGAATGAGATAGGAAAAAAGTTGAAGTGTCTCGGATCAGATAATGGAGGTGAATATTGCAACAAGGAGTTTGATGATTATTGTTCATACCATGGGATTCGTAGAGAGAAGACCGTTCCAAGAACACCATAAGAAAATGGTGTGTTAGAAAGGATGAACAGGACAATCATGGAGCGTGCAAGGAGTATGAGATTGCATGCTAGTTTGCCCTTACAGTTTTGGGAAGATGTTGTAGATATTGTTGTTTACCTAATAAACATAGGACCTTCAAGCTCTTTGGATGGTAGAATTCCAAAGGAGGAATGAACAGGAAAAAGGGTAAACTATTATTTTTTGTAAAATTTCGGTTGTGAAGCATTTG
>JASDQU010507636.1:36877-62870 GCA_032191745.1 Picea mariana | reverse complement strand
GGATTCTCAAGAGGAAGAAAATGAGACCCTCAAAATCAAACAAACTGATGTAGACCCCCACCTCAATAGGGTCATCTGATCTCCCAGTCACTAGATCTTCTCAACTCTTGAGTTGGATTAGCTCTTTCGGGTTCCTGCTAGAACCTCCATGAAATAAAATCCATAGTTCCTATTATGAAACTCCGCCTATGCAAACAAGCATCCAACACAAGATTCTCCTCCATGTGACCACTGGCTATGATTGCACACCTATCTAAAAGGTGTTTTGTGATTTCATGAGTTAGGTAGTTGTATGTGAGCCACCCCAACTATTTTGATCTCTAAAATGCCAATAGGGGCCTAGCACATGCTAGCTTCTCCCTTATACTCCACCCATATGACCCCTTCCTATGACCTGGGGCCCAAATTCTGAGGGCATCGATATTTCATGTATCGGGAACTCTCGATGCTTCCGATATGACATCCTAGATTCTCCCTTGATCTGATGACTCAAATCAAATAACGAATTCAGGTTTTGTGAGTTCTTATAATTCTTCCCTTTGACTTCTTTGAGTTGTTCATTCGCAAAATGGTAATTTGGTGCCACCTATCCTCTGAAGATGGATGGTCCCTATGGTTTCAGGACTTTACATTTTGTGAAGTCAGAGGATCAATTTCCTCCCAGCTCCTGATCCCTGATATCCCAAAATTCTCCATGACATGGAAGAATTCAAAGGTTTCAAAGGCTGTCGCATTTGATTCTTCTATTGTGTGCCTGATGTATTGAGTCTCACCTGCATTCTAAAGACATTATCTCTCTTGATATTTGGAAATGAAACTTATCCCTGTGCACATTTGTGCTCCATGTGCAACTTCATGCTATCTTTCCTGAGCTTGCCTGTGGCTTGGAAATTGAATTTTCTTGATCTTCTTCTCCTTTCTATAGGAGCTTTGGATTCAAATGCACTATTCCTTCTGAGATTATGAACTTGAAACAAATTCTCTTCCCTATGCCCTCCTTGTGCTCAACTGAGCTTCAACTGGTTTTCTTCAACACGTTGTCTAAGTGTTGGCCTGGTGCAATACTTTTACAGGTCTTCCTCCAGAGTGTTCAACAACTCTGTCTTCTTGAGCTTCAATTTTTCAAACCTCAAGGGTCTTTGTCCCTTCTATCCCTCGAAGAGATGATAGTTCCCTCTTGGCAAGTTACACTCAAGCACTCCTTGTTGAGCTTGCAGAGTATTCAAGAAATCTATAAGTGTCTTCCTCCTAGACACTTCCCTTATCTCTGAACTTGAAATAGAGTTCTTCTTGTGCACTATTTGCACTCAGCCGATGTCCTCCTAGAGGATCTTCACAGAATCCTCAGTGATTATGTTTTCTCTCTTTTCCCTCCTATGCACAGTCTCACCTCCAAAGTATTCAGTAACCCTGAGGCTCCTTCTTGAGTCTACAATTCCTCTAGTGCGTCCTCCTAGCACGTTCTTGCCTGAATTCCATAGAACTCAGATGTGCATTATTTGCGCTAGCTCACAGAGTCTTCAACACTCTATCATGCAACCCCTTGCATTTAAGACACAAAGAACCCATATTGAAATAAAAAAACTCTCAAAAAGATAGAGAATTCTATCTATCACCTGCATATGGAATCTAACATATATCTACAACATAAAATAACACAAACATGACATTCATTCATAAACACATAAACACATGAAGAATCTCATACAGGAAAAACTATTGTTTGTATTAATATGAATGTTCAATTACAATATGGGTGATCTCAAACTGCAATAGAGTCTCGACTCTCTCCTTATTTTGTTCTATTCTATAACATAATCTACCTCTTGAATCTAGATACAAAGATATTTTTACAACAGAGGGGCTCCTCGAGCCTTCCTCTCCAAGTTACCTACTCTCATTAATTACATTGAATTACAATCAATGGTTGTCTAGTCTGAATCGGATCTAGATCTTCAGCTTGTCAACCATTAAAGGGGACTCTATCTATAGCCTGTACAAAGGGAACAATTTGGGTCTTCCATCCTTACAAAAATTTAATTACATTTTGAATTTTGATAATGAGAGGGTTGGAGCCTCTCCCTTCAATGAATGCATGTTGAATGTGTTGTCTAACTGGCATGTTGCTAGGTTGGAGTGATGCACCTGCATCATACTCCACTACTACAAAAAAATAAAATCATGAGCTTCCCAACTCCATTGAAATCCACCTGGATCCCAAAATGCTCTTTGGATCTATCCATTTTCTCCATTGCTCTTCCATTATTGCTCCTGCTTCTTCCCTACTGCTATGGTAAGCTTCCTTCTACTCAACATTTCCTCACTGGATGTTTCATGTGCTGACAGAAATATTATCCTTTTAATTTCTTCTATCTCCTTATCCATTTGTTTCAATGGCTATCTCTCTTTAGGCAATCTTCTCCTCTACACTCCCTCCTCGTTGATGGGAAGATCAACTTGATCCCCCTTAGGATTTTCACCATCTCTTGTGGACTTATCTTTCTACCCTACTCCAGACTTCAATTATGTAGTCTCATCACTGAGCTGCTACTCATCTTCCTCCTCTGATAGCTTGATTTTCAACTCTCTTGCTAGCATATCTCTAGCTTTCTCCAACTGCTACTTGGGTTGGTATGATCCATCTGTCTCCAACTTGATCTATTGGATGTGCTAAATTTGCACTATCACCCTTATCTATAGGGATTCCAGCTCTTCACACAGATCAACAAAGTCCATGTTGTCTACTTCCTCCTCTTCTGAAAGCTTCAGTGCTACAGTCATCTCCTATTCAGCTTCCTGGCTCAAAATTTTGAGCAATTCTATTGAATACTCTTCTCCTTCTGTTGGGGAAAATGTCAATGTCTTCTCCTTCTCTTCTTCCTCTATGATAGTCACTATTCTCTTTCCTTATTCTGATGTTGCATATGCAACACATTCTGTGGCTTCAACGGGGCTTCTTGGTAGGAATATCTTAATTCCCCCAATGATCAAAATACTCCTCTGATCCTCCTTTGTCAGCATTCCTTGCTGATATGAAATCTCAATTGAGTTCATCTTCTCTCCCTTGGCCACCTGGAAATCTGGGATTTCTTCCCTGTCCTCCTTCTAGTCTATGAGATCCTCCAATGATCCCATCTCATTGCCCACCTAACAATTTGAAATTTTTTCACTGCTCACCTGGCAATTTCTGATACCCTTGTTTGATATCCTCTCCTCATCATCACTGAGACTCTTTCTTGTTTCTAGTTCACATATGTGAACCATCTCTTCTTCACCTCTGAGGATTTAAACATACCTCAGTCACACTCTCAACAACCTTTGTTGTCCTCTGGCAAAAAATCTTTGAACTGGCCTCTTCACCTTCTTCTTCATGGGCCACTCATACACCCAATACACATTTACATCCTACTACATTTTAAATGCAAGCTTCTCCATTTGTGTTATTATATCACAGAGATCTTGGTCTATCTCAAGCTTTCTTTTCTGCTGGCAGTCTTCTCTTAGACAACATTCACGACCTTTAGTAGCCATATTCTTATTCTACCTGCCCTCTTGGCAAGTCTATCGTTCACTCTACAACTGAGATCATACCTAGCTTCTTCTACAACCCACCTAGCTATCAACTATCTATTGCCTACATGTAAACAGATCTCCACAGAGCATCAAAACCCTATCTTCAACTTCTAATACCACCTGACGGTATTGAACTATGTCCTTTATCTCCTTTGCCTAAAATATATAGACAAAAAATCATCTCTGATACCACATGATGCAAACCCCCACCTCAATAGGGTTGGTTGACCTCTCGGTCACTATATATTCTCAACTCTTGAGTTGGACTATCTCTTTCGGGTCCCTGTTGGAACCTCCATGAAATAAAATCCACAGGTCCTATTATGAAACTCCACCTACGCAAATAAACATATGACATGAGAATCTCCTCCACGAGACCATCGGTTGTGACTGCATGCCTATCTAAAAGGCATTTCACGATTTCACAAGTCAGGTATTTGTATGTGAGCCACCCTGACTATTTTGATCTCCGAAATCTTGACAGGGGCCTAGCGTGTGCTAGCTCCTCCCTTATACTCCACCCATATGAACCCTCTTTATGACCTAGGGCCCGGATTTTGAGTGCGTCAGGATTTCACATATCCAAAACTCCTGATGCTTCAGATATGATGGCCCAGATCCTCCCTCGGTCTGACTTCTTAGATCAAATCATCAATTCCAGTTTCACGAGTTCTTCTAATTCTTCCCTTTTACTTCTCTGAGTCGCGAGTTAGTGAAATGTTGATCTACTTCCACCTGTCCTCTGATGATGGATGATCCTAATGGTTTCGAGGCTTTGCATATTGCAAAGATGGAGGATCGCTTGCCTCTCAACTCCTGATCCCCGATATCTAGAAATTCTCCTTGACTTGGAAGAATTCAAAAGTTTCAAAGGATGTCACCTTTGATTATTCTATTGTGAGCCTGATGTCTTGAGTCTCACCTGTGTTCTAAAGACATTATATCTCTTTATATTTGGCAATGAAACTCATCCATGCACACACTTTCACTCTGTGTGAAGCTTCATGCTATCTCTCCTGTGCTTTTCTGTGGCTTATACCTCGAAGTGTCTTGGCCTTCTGCTCCTTTCTACAGGAACTTTGTATGCAAAGGCACTATTCCTCTCGAGCTTCTGAAATTGAAACAATTTTTCTTCCCTACGCCCTCCTTGTGCTCAATCGACCTTCAAATGGTTTTCTTCAACACTTCATCTGAGTCTTTTCCTATTGCAATCCTTGCACAGGTCTTCCTCCAGAGTGTTCATCAACTCTGTCTCCTTGAGCTTCAATTGCTCAGACCTCAAGGGTCTCTGTCCCCTCTATCCCTTGAAGAGATGCAAGTTCCCTCTTGGCAACTTCTTCTCAATCACTCCTTGTTGATCTTCCAGAGTATTCAAAAACTCTATAAGTGTATTCCTCCTGGACACTTCCCTTATCTTTGAACTTGAAATAGAGTTCTTCTTGTGCACTCTTTTCATTCACTCGATGCCCTCCTGAGAGAGCTTCAAAGAATTCTCAGTGATTTTGTTTTCCCTTTGTGCCCTCCTCTGAACAGTTTCACCTACAAAGTATTTAGTAACTCGAAGGCTCTTTTCTGATTCTATGATTCCCCTGGTGTTCCCTCCTGGAACGTTCTTGCTTGAATTCCACAGAACTTAGATGTGCATTGTTTGCATTGGCTGCCAGAGTCTTCAACACTTTATTATGCAACCCCTTGCATTTAAGCCACAAAGAACCCATAATGAAAGAAGAAAACTCTCAGACAGATAGAGAAGTCTATCTATCACTTGTAGATGGAATCTAACATACATCTACAACATAAAATAACACACACATGACATTCATTCATAAACACATAAACACATGAAGAATCTCTTGCAAGAAAAACTACTCTTTGATTTAATATGAATGCTCAATTACAATATGGGTGAGCTTAGACTGCAACAGAGTCTCGACTCTCTCCTTCTTCTCTTATATTCTCTAACATAATATGTCTCTTGAATATAGATACAAATATATTTTTATAAAAGAGGGGCTCCTTGAGACATTCCCTCCAAGTTACCTACTCTCATTAATTACATTGAATTAAAATCAATGGTTGTCTAGTCTGAATCGGATCTAGATCTTTAGCCTGTCAACCATTAAAGGAGACTCTATTGACAACTTGTACAAAGGAAACTATTTGTCTCTTCCATCCTTACAAACATTTAATTAAATTTTGAATTTTGAAAATGAGAGGGCTAGAGCCTCTCCCTTCATTGAATGCACGATGAATGTGATGTCTAGCTGTTGTGTTGCTAGGTTGGAGAAATGCTCTTACACCAGAAACCTGCCTAAAAGTCAGTGGAACCAGCCCAAAATCACCCCTTCCCTAGATTTCTTGTATACCTATTGTAAGCCCTATACCTCATACTCTGCTAGTTCTATTCCATCGCATTTAGTTATTTAGTCACAGTTGGCAAGTGTAAAAATTGGGAGGATATTGGGATCCCTTGGAATATCTTAACTAGGGCCATTAGATTTCATTTTAATAGGAACAATGAGACCCATAATGGCTAGAAATATGGGAGGATTGATTTCTTGATACCCATAATTTTGGGGTAAAGGGGATGAGGATGTAGAGAAACATTGGTTCCTATTTGAGGCCATCTAGAGATCTAGAGGGACTCTCGATGCAAACAAGTTAGTAGATTTTCAGACTACCTTGAGGGGCCATGCCCTCAAAGGGTACACAAAGGATATTGAACTAAGGGTGCAAGGAAAAGGGTTCACCCTTTCCCAAGTTTGTTTGAATTTCATCATTGAATTCAAAATACCTTAGTTAGAGTAACACTATCTCTTTGAGTTGCGAGAGATTCAACAAAGGGAAGGAGAATCTACCTAGGAGTACTGTCAAAAATTAAAAGACGTTATTGTGAGTTTAACACATCCAATTCATGAATATCACCTGAGGGAATGATACATCCAAGGATTACTACCTCTGACGATAATTCCTCTAACAAAAAAATAGATGGCCACCTTAACAAACACCTTGGAATAGTCGATGAAGATTGAAGCCATGCTAGTTTATCTAGGGAGTTTGAGAGTAACCAGACCTTGAGTGGATGCAAACTTCCCAAAACTCTAGGGACAAAAATTAGTGATAACAGAGAATATTTAAGAATTAATTATACCAAGACCAGAACAACTTCAAGTTTTGTGCACACGATGCTACATAGAAGGGCATCTTGCAAATGAATGTTCGTGCATGAGGGGAATGGGACCTCCTCATAATCCAATGGGATCCTCTCCAGGACTAACAGGCGGAGTTACAAAACTATCTGTGACTCTACCATTCAAGCCACTGGGACTATATCATGCTTTTCCAGACACTCAAACATCTCAGCTAGCTAAGTATTGTGATATTTTTCGGACAAATGTGCATGTATCGAGGAAGTATCCTATCATGTAGAAGTACATAAGTGAGACCAATACAATACATTGTGATTTTTGTGCATCTACAACACATGGTACAAATCAATGTAGAGTGTTGGACGTGTTGACTGACATAATATATTGGAGAACATTTAGAATAAATGAAACCCCCCAAGGACCTAGGAGAGGTCAAGGATTTGGGGATGGACATGGATTAAAAGGAGGAAGAAATGGAGGAATAAGGTCAAGAATATGTTACAACTGCAATGAAGAATTTCACTTGGTTAGAGATTTCCCTCACCCAATAAAACTATGGTGCTCTCACTGCAAAACTAATGGGAATGTAACCAATGATTTCCCAAAACTGATCGTAAAATGGGAAGATCGGGTTCATCAGTAAGGAGTTAATTTCATAGGCTCATAATTTAAAAATAGAATCAAGGGAAAAATACCTAAGATCAGCATAGTTACTCGTGGAGGAGAAACAACTGGGGAAGATGTAGACAATCAACCCAATATTCAGAAAGAAGCTCCCAAGGATGACATGTATGATCCTTTGAAATAGAAATTTTTCTTCAAAGATGCAATAGAAATATTTAAGAGTATCCCTACTCCATAAATAATGGACAATTACCCTAAAGTCACATTTTGACCTAAACTTGTGCAAGCCCCTACCTCACCACCAACACCTAGAAACTTTGTAATTCCAAAAAGACACCCTGAGCAGTCTCAAAACCTAATCAATCTTTGGTTTCAATTGTTCTTTGATATCCTGGGGAATGACCAACTTACAAAGAAGTTGTGCAATATATTGTACCTAATACTGGGAAATAAGGGAACCCAAGAAGCCATCATAAGGACTAACCTCCCTGAGAAGAATACCTAGATAATACAAAGAAGAAAGGTGAAAATAGGAAAACAATTTAGGTTAGAATCCCAGCTAGATGATTTTGATATCAAAGATGTCATTCTAGATTTGGGATCTGACGTCAACATTCTAGAAAAAAATACCTAGAAAGATTTGGGAAAACCTTAGTTAGTGTATTCCCCCATCCAGTTGAGAATGGAAAACTAGTACTACATTTTCCTAGTAGGAAGGCTAAAAAATGTATAAATAGATGTTGCAGGAGCTAAAAGCATAGTCGATTTAAAAGCAATTGAAATAATGGGAGTTGAGGATCCCTACCCTCAACTAGCAATTGATTGGGCATACAACAACTATGATATCATTTATCTAAATAAGGACACCATGATGTTTGTAGCAGATGTGATAAAAGTAGTTCAACCCTTAGATCCATATTTAGGGCCTAGATACACTGAACAAGTGGAAAACAATATGGAATCATATTATCTTGACCAATTATACACCATAACAATAGGAACGAGACCGGATTACATAAATCCCACTACATATGGATTAGTAAATTGGAGAAGCATACAGTCTGCCGACGAGGATTCAAAACTAGCATTTGAGAGTTGGTAGAAATGCTCATATGAACGATTATCAAGATGATGTGAAACATCAAAGAAGCGAGATGGATTGGAACCGATATTAGAGAACACCCAACATATGATGGTACCTCATAGGTACACATTTTTCTTACCATTATGGAAGAGAAAATAGAGGCTAACCAAAGGATATAAGTTATTGAATTAGCCTTGCAGGATACCCTTGGTATATGGTGGACCACTCATAGAGTCTTGATTATGGAATGGGAAGATTTTAAGAAAGCCATATGATATCGATTCCAAAGTATGGATAAACTAAAAGAAGAAATGGATAAATATTTTCAAGATGTGCAAATGTTCGATGGACGGTCTAAACCCAAAGTGCATATCGAGCACTGTCTAAAATAGTGGCAAGTTGTAGAAGTACCCTCTCACCTATAGGTTCAGGTATTTCTCCACTGGGTGGGTCCAATCCCAAAATATTAGTACATACATGAAGAGACCAGAAGACAAACAAGTTGTTGGTAGACATTACAAGACCAATTTTGCAAGGACTTCTCCTTCACACATAAGTACCCTCATCTTAATGCAGTCCTTCAAAGGATCTGAGAAATGATTTTTAATGACATTTGCAAAAAGAGACCAAACCTAGTAGTATGTGTTGACCACGTTAAATTTATTTAGTCTACTCTGAGTCATGAATCTGATAAGATACATGTAGCTTGTTCTAAAGTTGATAAATACCTGGAAAATCCTGATGACTTAGAATAAATTAGAAATTTAACTATTAAAGAAATAAAAGGTAGTAGAGAGATTCGATGTATTATACCTAGTCACACCTATATCTCCTATAACCATCTATTAAAGTTTTGAAAAGTTAATATAAGGAGTATAGAGCATCCTAAGATAGATTCCATAGGATATTATTGGGATGAGAAAACTATGAATGAAGTCCACAGCCTGTTGCAAGAGTATGAGGAATTCTTTCTGAAAACATTCTAAGAATTGAAAGGTATAAAAGGAGCCATGGGAGAAATGAAAATTGCATTAAAACCCCGACTCAAAACCTGTGAAACACAGACCATACTACGGTAATCCTAAAATAAAGGAAAAGTTCAAGAAGGAAGCAGACAAAATGATTGTAGTGGGACTTATTTTCTCAATAGAAGAAGTAGAGTGGATTAGATCCATAGTTATTCAGATAAAGAAGGATATAGAAGACATTCGGGTCTGTGTGGACTACAAAAGTTTAAATTATGCATGTGTTCATAATCTATTTCCAACACCTTTCAATGACGAAGTGTTATATCATGTTGTAGGAAAAGAATGATATTGATTTGTAGATGGATTCTCAGGATATCACCAAGTCAAAATCACAGAGGAAAACAAGAAGAAGATCACATTTATAATTGAGAGGGGAAAATTTTCTTACAACCTAATTCCCTATGGCTTAAAGAATTCCCATGCAGTCTTCTTTCGTTTTGTAATATCAACATTTTGAGATTTCATCCACAAGTTTGTAAAGGTCTACATGGATGATTGGACAACATACAACCTATTAAAGGAACATGTAGGGATACTCTGGTTAATGTTTGATAGATGTCATGAATTGCAGATATATCTGAATCTAAGGAAGTGCATCTTCTGCGTACCACATGGAAATCTACTAGGACATATTGTACGTTGGGAAGGATTTTTAGTAGAGCAAGATAAAGTTGTCATTTTAAAAATTCCACCACCCACAAGTGATAAACTATTGCGATCTACACTAAGACATACAAGATATTAATGTAGGTTTAGCACAATATATCCAACTATCACCACACCTTTAGAAAAATTGTTGAAGAAGTCTGTAATATTTTGCTGGACACCAGAATGTGACAAAGAATTCGACATCCTAAAAGAAAAAGTAAGTACTACACCTATATTGATATTTCCCAATTGGGAAATTGAATTCCATGTGCATGTGGATGCAATAGGCATCTCCCTGGGAGCAATTTTAGCACAAATAGGTGAAGGAAATATGGACCACCCTATCTATTTCCCAAGCAGAAATATTTTTCAATATTAACGCAAATACACAACCACCGAAAGGGAAGGTATAGCTATGATTCATGCACTACAAAAGTTTATACATTATTTGTTAGGCTCTCATTTCAAGTTTTTGACTGACCACTCTGTGTTGAAGTACCTAGTCAATAAACCAATACTTGAAGGAAGGATTTTCAGGTGGCTACTATGCTTTCAAGAGTTTTCATTCGAAGTAATTGTCAAACCTAAAATATGAAATGTAGTTCTAGATCACCTTTCCAGGTTGGAATCATGGGAAAGTGGTGGAGTAGTAGATGATCATCTCCTAGATGCAGACATGTTCTAAATTGACTCTATCCTAGAGTATCTTGAATACATTGCTATCTTCCTCAGTACAAGGACCTACCCAAAAAATTACTCCACAACCCAAAAACTTCATATGGTAGTTCGAGCAACAGACTATCAATTGAGTGTGGGATAACTTTACAAGTTGGGACTAGACATCATCCTCAAGAGATGTGTCTTGAACCATGAAAGGAAACATATCCTTTGGGAACACCAGAGTGGAGTTGTGGGAGGAAATGTTGGAGGTAAAGAAAATGTAGAGAAGGTAATCCAAGTTGTATTATGGTGGGATACTTTATTTAAATACGCTAAAGCTTATGTTAGATATTGTGACACCTGAAAAAGAGTAGGGAAGCCATCACGCAAAGATGAATTACCCCTTCAGCTAGTTAGAGAACTTCAAGGATTTGAGAAGTGGGTTGTTGACTTTATTGGACCGATCAACCTACCATCTAAGAATTCAAAGGATATATACATCATTACCACAATAGATTACCTCACGCGATGGGATTAATTAGAGGAAGTTGAAGATTGTTTGACATATACAACTACTAGATTTATTTTTGAAAATGTCATTATTCGATTTGGATTTCCTAGAAGACTAGCCAGTGATCAAGCTACTCACTATAACATCCTCAACCACCCATGATGGGCCATGCTACTCTAGAGAATGCTTTCATTCTCTCTACAAAACATACTATAACATACCCAAGATCCAACTGAGTTATCCCACATAAATTTTTCAAACTGCATGTAATTAAAATATATACACACAAAACTCTTGCGGAAATATATATATATATATATATATATATGTATAATGTAAACATGCAAATACATCAGTAAATGCATGAATTCACATTGAAATAATAGTAAACGTATACATGCAACATATACAGGAAATACCCATAAATATATAGACAGTTATAACCATAGATAGGATAAACCCATAAAAATACACACGTAAATAATAATGTAGAATGTAAATTTATCACACATTTGACACTTATCATGGTAAGAATATCACCAATTGTGTGCAAACCTTCCACAAACATCCCATCCTTAGAACACACTTCTCAACACTCTTAGCAGCGAGTCACCCCCAAGCTGGGACTAAACTCCACCCGGGTAAATGGATTCCTAACCAAGCTAATGGATCATAGACAACAGGAAAGACTCTGTCACAGGTGCCAACTCAAACTAACAGTCTATAGTCCCTTATTCCCCACATGCATGTCCCACCCCAGGAAGTGTGCCCCTTCTCTACTCAACAGTCCTTTGGTTGTCCCATCTCCTTTCCAGGCTTCAACAACAGATCATACAGGAAGTCTCAGAGCCCTGTAGCTGTAGTTTAGCACCTTCAGGAAATCAATTCACAACAATTCTCTCACCTAGAGAGGAATTGCTCATGGTCCTGACAACCCGCTTCTTCAATATCCCATGAGCATGAAAATCCACTTCTTGAGTCTAGCTCCCAAGATGACCAACTACACAAACAAGTATGGCTATGGATACATGATCAGGTACAATGACATGAAGGTACAGAAGATGGCTCAAGGAGTGTGTGAATGCTCATGGTATGGCTCAATGGATGACTGAATGATGGGAGGAATGTTGGAAATAATTATTGAAAATAAACTAAGTCCAAACAATATGTATGCATGTCCCCAAATTGACACTTGTCATGTTGGGATTTACTTTGGCCCACTTGTCCCCAACTTTGAAAATTAGGATAAAATAATTATCCGTACTTTATATTTAAGAAATATTAATATAATATTCCTTTTTAGCTTAAGCTCCCTAGCTTATCCTTTTTACTTAACTTTTAGGCCCCACATTCCCTTAACTAGTGGAGTTTAGTACCCCATACTCTTTTATCATGGTCGGTCTATGCACAATGATTTATTTTATATTCATGTTGAGAAATATACAAAAGTAGGTGCATTGGTCTTTAACATCTAGGCTTTCTAGCCTAATACAAACATAAGCCTCCTAGTTTGTAATAACTGGCTCACTAGCCTATAAAACACAACATATACACAAAGGCTCCTTGGCTTGAAAATCATGCTCACTTAAGTTGTTGCACACAGTATCCTAGAATGTGCACATTTCCTCATTTTACTGCGCAGAACATGCAGGCACTATTCTATGAAAGGTGCATACATAAATGATATCAAACAACTCACCAACTTAAGTACATTTTCATTTACACTAGAATTGGGTTTGGCCTATGGATATTACAATCCCCTTCCCTTATTTATGCACTGTCCTCAGTGCATTATGTACTCATAGACAACAAAATTTCAAAAATCCTCAAAAAGATGTGGGCATTCTACCCACATTGCATCCTCATGCTCCCAAGTAGCATCCTCAGGACCATACCAGATCCATTGGGCCTTTACAAGCACTATGGCCCAATTTCGAGCTATTTTCTTTTCCGATCTAGAATGTGTACCGGATGCACTTGGAAAGTGCCTTCTTGCTCCACCTAAATCACATTCCAATCAATAACATGATTAGCATCATGTATATATTTCTTATTCAATGATACATGGAATACATTATGAAAAGACATAGATGAAAGAAATGCAATCATATAATACATTGGACCAATCCTCTCTAGGATTTGAAATGGCCCACAATAGCAAGCTTCCAACTTTAAACATTTTCCCAACTTCAAGGAATTTCTTTTGGATTTCACTTTCAAAAATACATGGTCTCCCACTTTAAATTTCCTGTGATTTATGCCCTTATTAGCATAGCTTTTCTGCTTGTCTTGGGTAGCCTTTAAATTTTTCTTTATTTTTTTCATTTTCTCTTCCATTTCCCTGATCAAATCTAGCCCAACCACTTCTCTAGCTATTGGGTTACCCCGGCTTACTGGTGTGTTTCACTTTTTGCCATAAAGTGCCTCAAATGGGATCATCTTCAGTGATGCATGGTTCCCATTGTTATAAGAAAAATCTACCAAGTGTAGGTAGTCGTCCCATTTTGATGGTGTATCCATCACATACATCCTCAACATATCCTCAATCACTTTATTCAACCTCTTTGTTTGTCCATCTTATTATGGATGATAAGCTGTACTAAAATTCAAATTTGTTCCAAATCCATTAAATAATCCTTTCCAAAATTTTGAGGTAAATTTTGGATCTCTTTCAGACACAATTGTCTTGGGTACGCCATGTCATCTAGCAATTTTCTACATATAAACATCAACAATGTTCGATGCCTTGTGAGTGAGCTTAACTGGAATAAAATGTGCAGCTTTAGTAAGCTTATCCATTACTACCATGATAGAATCATGTTTCTTGCTTGTTCTAGGAAATTTGGTGATGAAAACCATTGTTACAACATCCCATTTCCACTCAGGAATGGGTAACGGTTATAGAAAACTAGCTAGGTGTCTATGCTCAACCTTTAACTTTTGACATTCCAAACATTTGGCATTAAAATCTACAACTTCATTCTTCATTCCTAGCCAATAATATTGGAGCTTAACAGTTGCAATAGTTTTCTGATAACCTGGGTGCCCAACATAAGGTACATTATGCATTTCTCTCAATATCAGATTTTTCAATTCCTGAGAATTTGGTACATAAATTCTTCCCTTGTACATGAGAATTTCATCATTATCTAGCTTGTATTCTTCAACTTTCTGCTGCAAATTACCTTGTTGTAATTTTTCCACTAATTCCTTATATTGCAAATCTGATTTGGAAGCATCTATAATTCTATGTTTCAAATATGATTGGTACCTGCTAATGGCTGTAGTAAGTTTTAAACTTGTGAAGTAAATAAATGCATATAGATTCTTAAGTAAAACATAAATTAATCAATGGCTCATTCACATAGTACACATAGATTTATACCGGAAACCCTCAACCAGGGAAAACCTTTCTTATATTCATTATATCAAATTTCCCCATTCATCATATAATATATAAAATGTTTTTAGGTATTTTGTAGATACCAAAACCCTAATCCCTTAATCCAGGATTAATTTAGAAAACCGCTAAAAATAGAAAAATCTGCTAAAAATAACATAAAACGCCCAAAACAAATTTTTGGGGTGTTGTGCATAACCAAGGGGGGCCATACCTAGCCCCCCCTAGGACCCTCATAGGAATCACCTCATGCACACGAATATGAGGGATCTTTAGACACAGTTTTCCAATATGACACGCCCATACACACACACATGCAAAGAATATAACACATACCCAATATTCTCCCACTTGTTGTTTTCTTTGCATCCAGGGGTCCACAGAATTATATATAGTCAAAAATCTAGGGTATAAATTCCCATTATTACTCTACACCAGGAGAACTTTTCTGTTTTCAAAGACTTTGTCAATGAAACTGCAACATTCTTCAAAGTGTCATCCTTTTCCAGTAACACCTTCTTTTCCTCAACCATGTCTCTCACAAAGTGATACTGAACATCAATATGCTTTGCCTTCGAATGATAAGTTGGGTTCTTTTCCAAGAATATTTCACTTTGACTATCACAATCTAATCTCACTGCTTGTTGTACCAACCTAATACTTGAACACAATCTCTGTAACCATATTGCTTCCTTGCTTGCATGAGTGGCTGCCATGTATTCAACTTTTGTAGTTGAGAGTGCCACTACAACCTGTCTTTTTCTCATCCAACTGATTGCTCTTCCAAATAGATTAAACACATACCCACTTGTAGATCTTCTGCAATTCAGATCTCCAGCCCAGTTTGCATCATTAAAGACATGTATTTCCACCACTGTTTCCAATCCTGGTCTTCCTTGGTAGCACAATCCATAATTGGTAGTGCCATGCAAATACTAGAAGACCCTCTTTATTGTTGTCCAATTCTCCTTCCCTGGTTTTGACATATACCTGCTCAAAACTCCCACTGCATGTGCAATATTCAGTCTAGTACAGACCATTGCATACATCAAACTGCCAACTTCACTAGCAGATGGAACATAGGACATTTCCTCTTCTTCTTCTTGTGTCTTGGGACATTGCTCTGCAGATAAATTTACACCTATAGGAATAGGAACCTTGAACGGTTTACTTTCATGCATATTAAAACTTTGGAATATCGTCTCAACATATTTTCTCTTATTCAACTAGAGTTTCCTGTTAGCAGGATCTCTTTTAATTTCCATTCCAAGAATGAAGTTAGCATCACTGAGATCATTCATGTTAAATTTGGAGGATAGTTGCAATGTCACCTCCTTGATAACATCCATGTTATTTCCTACCAACAACATTTCATTAACATACAACACCACATAAATGAAGTGATTTCCAACCTGCTTGGAATATACATAGTGATTAGCCCCGCTTCTCACAAATCCCAATCCAAGGATGTATGTGTCAAAATTTTGGTACCACATCCTAGGTGATTTCTTCAGACCATATAGTGACTTATTTAGTTTACATACCAACTCTTTCTTTCCATTCACTACAAAGCCTTCTGGCTGCTTCATGTAGATTTCTTCTTCCATATCCCCATGTAGGAATTTTGTCTTCACATCCATCTGTTCCACTTCAAGATCAAAAGAAGGAACAATAGAATAAAGAAATATAATAGAAGTTAACTTATAAATAGGAGAAAAATATCACCAAAGTCAATTCCCTCTACCTGGGAATAACCTTTTGATACTAGTCGAGCTTTGTATTTCTCCACTTTATCTTCTGTATTAAAATTCTTCTTAAACAACCATTTTCTACCAACATATTTTCTTCCAGCTGGCAACTCAACTATATCCCATGCCTCATTTTTATCCAAGGTATCCATTTCTTCAACCATGGCCTTCTTCCATAGTTTACTATCCTCTGAATTCACTGCTTCCCTGACAATTTTGGGATCATCATCAATAATAAATAAAGAAAAATTGGAACAAAAATCAGGTGGACTATACCTTTCTAGTTTCCTTCTTTCTCTCACTGATATCCTCAATACTGGGGTATGAGGTTCTTCTTCTTCTGTTGCTTCATCTTCTTCACATAATTCAGATTTTTCATCATCCAACTCAAGCTCTATTTTATCAGATTCTTCTTTCCTTGGTAGGAATTCCTGTTTGGAAACATCCTTTACCTCTCTAAAAAAAACATCTCGACTGTAAATAGTCTTCTTAGTTTCTTGGTTCCAAATCTTATAACCTTTCACACCATCTTTATAACCAATAAAGATACACTTTTCATTTTTATTATCCATCTTAATCCTATTTTCCTTTGGAACATGTACATACACATCAAAACCAAACACTCTAACATGTTCAAGAGAGGGTTTCTTTCCAGTCCATACCTCGTGTGGAGTTTTAACATCCAATGCCGATGAGGGTGATTGATTGACCAGGTAACATGTTGTACCCACTGCCTCTACCCAGAATTATTTTCCTAACTCAGAACTATTGAGCATGCTCCTTGATTTTTCCATTAGTGTCCTGTTCATCCTTTATACAACTCCATTCTACTGAGGAGTGTATGGATTAGTCTTCTGCCTTGCTATACCACACTTGTTACAAAATTCTTTGAATTCATTTCTATAGAATTCCCCACCATTATCTGTTCTCAATACCTTTATTTTCTTCTCTGTCTGATTTTCTACCAGAGCCTTAAACTCTTTAAATTTATCAAATACCTCAGATTTATTTCTAAGAAAATAAATCCATGTGTTCCTTGAGAAATCATCTATGAATGAAACATAATACATAGATTTAACTAGGGATGGAATAGGAACAGGTCCAAACACATCACTGTGTATCAATTCTAAGATCCCCTTTGTTCTTGTAGCACTAGATGGGAATCCTACTTGATTTTGTTTACCATATATGCAATGTTCATAGAAATCAAAATCCAGAGTGAAATTAGACATACTTTCAAACATACCTTTACCATGTAGTGTTCGAAGGCCCTTTTCTTCAATATGTCCTAGTCTTTGATGCCACAACATGGTCTTCTTTCCAGGGAAAATATTGGTCTTTTCTTCTTTATTTCTCTACTTAGGGACAACATAACTATTACACCCATTAGTATAATTTCTTCCCAACAACTTGTACAAGTTCCACACTGAACTCCCCTCATCAAAACCATTGCTCCTCGTACCATCTTGCAAGTGTTGTTTCCAAATACAGTATCCACTCCTACATCATCCATGTTGCTTACATATATCAGGCTCCTGGGTAGTTTTGGAATGTGCAGAACCCCAGGGAGAGTTATAATCCTTCCATATTTTAGGAGCAACTTAACCCTTCCATGTCCCAAGATTTTGGTTGTCGAGTCATCTCCTAGGAATACATCACCACCATTTTTTTTTTCATATTCAGAGAACCACTCCCTGTGAGGAGTCATATGGTGTGACGCACCTAAGTTGATCAAATATACATCATAGTCTAGATGTGTACTTGTAGATTCCAAGTAAACATCACCTCCTTCTTCAGTGGAGGTTTTCGCCTCTATGGAAGAGGTACTATCAGATCCCTTTGGTTTATCAACCTTCTTAGACTTGCAATCTTTCTTATAATTCCCTATTTTACCTCAGTTCTAGCATCTCCTCAAAGATTTTCCTGGAGACTTAGATCTACCTGTAGATTTAGACCCCCCCCCAAAGGATTACTAGGATTCCTGTCTTGGGTATGACCTCTTACAAATAAAGCGTCTATGATATGACTATCCATGCTTTTCTGCCTCATCTCTTAAGATAACAAGGATGAAACTACATGCTCATACTTCAATGTAGATTGAGTTGCACTAGCAATTGCTACAACCAGATTATCCCAAGAGTCTAACAAAGAACATAACAAAGTAATACACTTATCTTCTTCTGCAATTGTAATATTAACAAAGACAAGTTGAATTACCATAGTATTAAAGGCATTTAGATGTTCTATCACATAATATTCATATCCTGTCCTAATTTGATACAAATTCTTTTGAAGAAGCAACTTTTTTACCAGGGACTTTGATTGATACAAATTTTCCAACTTATCCCATAGTTCCTTGGTTGTAGATTCTCCTGATACATTCAACAACACCAAATCTCCCAGGTAGAGTCGAATAGTACTCCTTTCTCTTCTGTCCAACTTCTCCCAATCTTCCTTTGACATACTAGTAGGTTGTGTACTTGTAGTTTGTGTACTAGTAGGTTGTGTACCAGTAGATTGTGTGCTAGTAGATGGTGTTCCAGTAGGCTATGTACCATGATCCACAATGATCCATTGTTCTTTGTCTACAAAAAGGTCCTCCATCTTGAGCTTCCATAACTCAAAGTTTTTACCGTTGAACTTCTCTATCTCTATTCTAGATGAGCTTGCCATTCCTCTCTATATAATTGAATCTCAACTGCAAAAGCTCCCACTAAACCTAGTTTTATCATAGACCTAAGATAAACTTGATCTATCAAGACCGAGCCAAACCCTCAGCAACAAAGGTGTCCCTATGAATCCAAAAATGATCCCTAATACCACATGTAATTTTTAAACCTATGAATTAAAGCAATGCATATAGATTCTTAAGAAAAACATAAATTAATCAATAGCTCATTCACATAGTACACAAAGATTTATACCGGAAACCCTCAATCGGGGAAAACCTTTCTTATATTCATTATATTGAGTTTCACCATTCATCATACGATATATACAATGTTTTTAGGTATTCTTTAGATACCAAATCCCTAATCCCTTAATTCGGTATTAATTTACAAGACTGCTAAAAATATAAAAAACCACCCCAAAAAAATATTTTATGGGTGCTGCCCTGAACGTTGTGTGTAACCAAGGGGGGCCATACCTATCCCCCCTAGGAACCTATTAGGAAGCACCCGGCGCACACGACACAAATACCACTACTATGAGGGATCGTTAGATGCAGTTGTCTAATCTAACGCTCCCACACACACACATGCAAATAATATAACACATACCCAACATGTAGCATGGATTTCATGCGCTCTTCTACTACGTGCATCAACCAATTTGTTCTCTTTCCACTTTATATGCTTTATATAAAAGTAATATTCACTTAGAAATTCTAACCATCTTCTTTGCCTAACATTTAGAGTTGGTTGATCAAATAAATATTTCAGACCATTATGGTCTGTCCTCAGATCATACCATTTCCCCATGAGGTAGTGTCTCTATTTCCTCAAGACATGCATTATGACTTCCGACTCCAAATCATGAGTGGCATAGTGTCTTTCATCCTCCTTCATCTTCCTTGATTCACAACATATAACAAACCCATTTTGAGTGAGGACTCCACCAAGTCCTATTTACATGCATTTGTGCATACAATGAAGTCTTCATTTGGGTCTACAATCCTTAGTATTGGAGCACTTGTTAATAATTGTTTCAGGTGTTGGAAACTCTTTTCACAATCCAATGTCCACTGAAGCTTCACACCCTTCTTTGGTAAGGAAGTGATTGGGTGTGCAATATTTGAGAATCCTTCAATAAATCTCCTATAGTAGCCTGCAAGACCCATGAATGATCTGACCTCTATCACATTTATTGGCGCTAACCATTCTCTAATGGATTCTATCTTTTCTGGATCCAATGATATCCCATCCTTTGAAATGATATGTCCCAAATAATGAATTTGCCTCTAATAAAATGAACACTTGCTCAATTTGGCATACAAATGATGCTTCCTTAATACTTGCAACACCATACTTAAATGATGCTCATGTTATTCTTTTGACTTAGAATATATAAGAATGTCATCTAGAAAGACAATGACAAAATTGTCTAAATATTCTCGAAAAACACCCTTCATTAAGCACATGAAAACAGTTGGTGCATTTGACAACCCAAATGGCACCACTGTGAACTTAGTAAGACCAGACCTTGTCATGAAGGAGGTCTTGTTGATATCTTCCTTCTTAATCCTTACCTGATGGTATCCTGACTTGAGATCTATCTTTGAAAATATCTTTGGATCCTCCAATTGATCAAAGAGGTCATCAATCCTTTGAAGATGATACTTGTTCTTTATAGTCACTTTATTCAGCTGTCTAAAATCAATGCACAATCTCAATTTACCATCTTTCTTCTTCATGAACAAGACTGGGGCACCCCAAGGTTACACACTTAGGTGTATATACCCCTTCTTCAGAATTTCTTCAAGATGCATTTGCATCTCCTTCAGCCCTATTGTACTCATTCTTTAAGGAGTCTTTGACAATGAAGCTACTCCAAGAATTAAATTTATAGAGAAAACAATATCTATCTTTGGGGGTAGTCCTAGTGCCTCCTTGAGCACATCTTCAAAATCTTCTAGGACTGCATGATACTCCAAATTCGACACCTTATCTTTAGGTGTCTTCCATATGAGCTACAAATATTTGACACCCTTTTATGTAACATTTCTTCAGCTGCAATGCTGAAATTTCTCTGATGGTTATTACCTTGGGAATTCCCTATGCTTTCCTTATGTTCGCTTCCTCATCCAAGCAAGTAAATTCCTTGTTATGACAGTCTAGGATAGCATGATGTTGGTCCAACCAATCCATGCCAATTAGATAGTCGTAAGAACCTAAAGGCAAGATGTTCAAAACTTCCCTGGTGTTCAGTCCATTCATGTCCATAAAACATGACTTAACCATCTCATTAAACTTTCTTTTGGCTCTGGTAGCCAGCTGCACCAACCATGATTTTCCATGATTTCTTCTTAGAAAATGAAAACCTTCCACTATCTTAGGATCTATATAACTATGAATATATCCCAAATCAATTAAAATGGAAATGGGTTGGTTGTTGATCATACCCTTCCACTTCAGTCAGATGTGACTGATAGTCTTCTTGCTTGTTGTCCAGGGATTTATAGATCCTCGGTACATTTCTTCCCATGTCCTCCACTATTTGATCTTGATGTACATTGTGAACAATCCTCACTTTTTCACCTCTGTGAGGAAAATCTTTGAACATATAATCTCCTTTACAACCCCAACATTGAATAGGTTCCTGCCTTGGCCTTTGACCTCGTATCTCAATCGTTCTGGGTTCTCTAGAAGTTGGTTGTCCCTGAGTATTATTTCTGAAGAATGGTGGCTTAGTTCCCTTCTTCCTCTGATCCATATTGAATTTCTTTTTTCCATCCCAAGATTTTTGGAAAGTTGGCCTTGCTTTTTACTGATCATATAGGTATTTATCTCACCTTATGGTCTCCTCCAATGTCTTGGGATCATCATACTATATTTTGTCACTGATGAATGATGGAAATCCACTCAAATACCTATGAATATTAATTGTCTCATCCTTGATGAAAGAAACATATTTCAGTAGTTCTAAAAACCTTCTCTCATATTCATCTATTTTCATACTCCCAAGATTGAGTTCAAAGAACTCTTTCATTTTCTTTTCATAGTATCTCTTAGTCAAGTATTTGTTCTCAAAATACTTCTTGAATTCCCACCAAGTAACACTTTTCTCTTTAATTTTATGCACTTGCACAAGTTGATCCCACTACATGGATGCCTTTCCCTTGAGTTGGTAGATTGAAATTCTACCTTTTGCATGAGAAGAATAATTATGCAATTGAAAATACTTTTTCATGCCCAACAACCATGTCTTTGAATCTTCACCCTTCTTGTGCTCACCATAAAATGTAGGAGTCTTGATTTTTTTCATTTATCCTCGTAGCTCATCCACCCCAGACCTCTTATGCTTCCTAACATGGGATGGAATTGATTTTATGTGTTCTCTCTTATTGGAATGCCTCGGGGAGTGACGGTGATGTCTACCAACACTTATGGTTCTTCTTTTCTCATCAGAAGACCCGTGACTTCTTGATTTCCTTGAGCCACTCTCCTTATAAAATTGATTTTATATTATGTTCAAGCTCTACATTAAATTCATTTTGAAGTCATCCCACTTTTCCTTGGATCTCATAATCCTTTCATTATAACCTTTATGGCTTTGGAAATCCTTCTGCAAATTTTTAATGGTCTCTACCATATTCAAGTTTTCATCCCTTCCTTCTCCATGTCCATTGGAGTTTGTTCCTTCAATGCCCAAATGGACATCCATCCCTTTGACATCAAATTTATGGATGTATGTCCCATGTGCCTCTCCCATTCCTATGGACTCTTTGTTGATCCTAATCTGATCTAGTTGTTTTTAACTCTACAAAATGTGCATCCAACAAAACATTGTCAGGCTAACTATCTCAACAATCTCATGAAAATATGAACCATTACAGTTCAATAAAATATTAGAAATCTTTCTTCTAATTTCTTGAAAAATTGAATGCCCATATCAATTTTATGGGTAGATATTTATATTCCACTATCCAATACATTTCCAATTCCTTCTCCCATGCTCAATTCCGAGAATTGAGCAAAACGTTATGGTTATTTGAAAATCTCCCATTAATTTTTTTTTCACATTTCAACTTGGGGCAACGCTGAGCTATAATTATGCATTTTTGCACCTACTCCTTTGGATTATTCATATAATCTCAATTGGGTTTCTTCATATACGTATTTTGGACACTTTGGCCAAGTTTCACCTCTTTCTGGGTTCTTGGCTGTTAGTTACAACCTACTGAATTTCTAGGCTAATTTGTGTTTTGGGTCTGGAATGCTACAGATACATTCTTTTCCATATTAAACATTTTTAACTTGCCCAAAATTTTGATTCAGCTCTGATAATATCTTCTATGGTTCAATATATTTCCATTGAATACTCCTACACCTCAATCTGATTCCAGCGGAAAGTTATGGCTCTTTGAAGTTAGACGGGTCTTAAATTTTCTCTCCATTATTTGTGTTGTAGATTTCTCGTAAAAGTTATGTTTGACGAATGGTTTACACCATTAGAAATTTCTCTTTGATCTCTTTTATTTGAGTTGTGGAGACAAAGTGTAACTTGGTACATTTTGTTCTCGTGGTTTTTGAGTACCAAAAAATGTTCTTGAGGGCCTCAAAAACACACTGCAAAAAGAAGATGTTCAAATCACAAAATGTTGCAAAAAATTGTTGGTTTTTCATTGTTTTTCACCATCCAAATGACTTCTCGCACACAAATTTTAACTTGTACACCCATATTTACTATGCACAGAAACACCCCAAGGTAAATTGTGCTTCACGTACCTATAACCATTGTGCATCACTTCTATGTCGCGCCAATAACTTCTGTGCACTACTTTTGTGTCGTGCGCCAATAGCCATCGCACACAGTTTTGGTTCTTGCAATATTACCCGTTGCACGCAATTTTTGTATCACACACTGGTACTCTACGCACATTTCACTCTACACATTGCACCATTCCAAGTTTTAGTACACCCCCACCGCACATCAATACTCTGTGCACACCATTAACTAAATTATCACGCGACAACATATACCCATATTGTGTGCGCAACAACCAAATTCCTCTACGCTCTACCAATACTGCACACACCACACACACCATTATTATGTGTGTGTACACCACGTGCACCTTATCATGCGTATGCACACCATGCACTAGTATTACACATGTTTCACTCTATCTACAATGCACAATGCTAAATTTAGCACGTGCACCTGCATACCAACATTTTTCTGCACAGTGCCAAAATTTAACACATGCACCCGCACACCAACATTTTTTTGCGTGGTGCCAAAATTTAGTGCACGCATCCGCACACTAACATTTTACCATGCGGTGCCAAATTTTAGCATGTGCACCCGCACACCAACATCTTTTTGCATAGTGCCCAATTTTTACATATCACAATCTTTTCACTGCGCATCATGCATTTTTAGTGTGCCCACCTATTCACACTCATTTTTATGCACATCAATTTCCTCGTGAATTCCACTATAGAAATTGGGTCTTTTTCCTAAGTTTTTCCCAATTTCTACCGTAGACATTCTGCAACTATGAAATTCATTCAATTTCACCCTGATAACACCAGTTCAACCTCTACAACAACAAATCATTGTGCATTGACATTTTTTCAACGAATTTACCCAAAATCAATTCATGAATCGAGAATTTTATTTACTAATCTCGCTCCATCTTTGATGGCTTCACTATAACTTCAAATTCTACAAATTCTAGGTTTCAATTTGGTAGAACAGATATTAAACCAATAATATCTCACCACTTGGCTAAATTTATTCATTTTCTCATGAATTTAACAATAGGAATTGGGGATTTTCCCAATTCTACATCATTGTTCCTAAAATTTACCATGGACGCTCTGTGACTTGAAATTTGGCCACCTCAAAATCAAACCTCTATGAAATTTTGCTTCAACTCAACTTGCTCAGCCCATCCAGTCTCACTGTTGAAAAATGAAGCTCTAATACCATATTGTAACATCCTCAACCACCCATGCTGGGCCATGCTACTCTAGAGAATGCTTCCATTCTCTCTGCGAAACATATTGTAACATACCCAACATCCAACTGAGCTATGCCACATAAATTTATCGAATTGCATGCAATTAAAATATATACACACATAACTCTTGCATATATCTATCTATCTATATGTATATATATATATATAATGTAAACATACAAGTACATCTATAAATCCATAGATTCACACTGAAATAATAGTAAATGTATACATGCAACATATACAAGGAATACCCATAAATATATAGACATAAAAATAAACATGTAAATAATAATGCAACATGTAAATTTATCACACATTTGACACTTATCTTGATAATAATATCACCAACTGTGTGCAAACCTTCCATGAACCTCCCAACATTAGACCACACTACTCATCATTCTCAACAGTGAGTCACCCCCAAGATGGGACTAAACTCCACCCGAGTAAAGGGATTCCTAACAAGGCTAATGGTTCATATACAATAGGAAAGACTATGTCACAGGTGCCAACTCAAACTAATATTCTACAGTCTCTCATTCCCCACATGCCTGTCCCACCCCAAGAAGTGTGCCCCTTCTCTACTCAACAACCCTTTGGCTATCCCACTTCCTTTCTAGGTTTTAGCAACAGTCCAGACAGGAAGTCTTAGAGCCCTGTAGTTATAGTTTATCACCTTCAGGAAATCTATTCCCAACAATTTTCTCACCCAAAGAGGAATTTCGCATGGGCCTGACATCCCACCTCTTAAATATCCCAAGGGCCTGACAACCTACTTTTTCAGTCCATCTCCCAATCTAACCAACTACACAAACAAGTATGGCTATGGAAACAAGATCATGTACATTGACATGAAGGTACAGAAGATATCTCAAG
>JASDQU010507636.1:10811-25604 GCA_032191745.1 Picea mariana | reverse complement strand
GGTGTCAACCTTGTAGGTTAAGGTGTTTTAGAATAAGGAGCATTGTTCTCTCTATAGATGTTAGGATTGGTCCTTCTAGTAGCCATAGCCATATTTTTACTTTCAACATCTCTTGCCACCTTAAATGCATTCTCCAATGATTTGGGTTCCCAAAGGTGAACCTCATGTTGAATGTTATCCTTCAAAGTTCCTATGAATACATCAATCAAGTGCTCATCTAGAATATTAGCTACCTTTATATTCAATCTTTGGAAGTTCTCAATGTGCTTGGTAACTGAACCCTTTTGCTTGAGATTTATCAATTGGATAAAGAAGGTATTGCTCCTTGTATCCTCATAGTGTGCTATCGTTTCTTTTGTGAAAATCGTCCAAGTGACGAGTGATTTGTGAGAACAAAGCCATAGATACAATACAAATTGATTAGGTTCTAAATATAAAGAAGCAATTCGTACCTTTTGTGTATGTGTTACATTATGGAGATCAAAGAATTGCTCCATCTGAAGTATCCATATGATTGGGTCCTTGCCATCAAACTTCCTCATATCAATCTTAGGAACATGGTTGGTAGTCAAACCAAAGTTGGAGTTTCTCCATTCTTGATTCACCTTCCTTGTGTCCTCATCATGAATTTCATGAGATGCATTTTCACTTTCAGGTGTCTTCTCTATTATGAAATTTTTCAATACTTCCATGATCTCCCCTCTTAAACCATCCATATTAGTATCCAACTTAGCTTCCATTGAATCCATCATCTCTTGTAGTTCATCTTTTGTTACTATCTTCTTTTGTAAATCATTTATGTCCCTATGCATTTCTTCACCTTCATTAAGATTCCAAGTAGGATTTTCTGGAGGCTTAGTTGGTGTGGAAGTTCCCTTTTTGGGTGGCACGTTGGCCAAGTATCACTTTTGAACCTTGATTTTGAGGTGGTTTTGCTAGACATTATTTATTCTATTCTATCTCCCAAGTTTCGGCCCTTATGGGTATTAAAATTTATTTTATGTAGTTCTCTGATATGTCTTCTCTACAATGCCACAAGTCTGATAAAAATTGGATGTGCCAAGTGGAATTTATGGTAACTTCCCCACAACTTGGCGATTTTTGGCCTTTCTAAGAGATATCACTTGTGTAGCTTTCCCCACCCAAAATAATTGATATTAAATTCTAAAACTCGTGCCAAAAATACTACAGACTGTCCACAATCTAATGAAGCTAGTCCCACTCAATTTGGATACTCTAGGAAGAAGTTATGATTTTTTTACCTGGAACACCTTCTTGAGACTATTCAATAGGACTAGTCCAATACCCTATATTACACAAGGTGTATCTAGAAATTTAAGATGACCCAGAAGCTAAAATTATCGCCACAGATACCTTTCTAATTTATGTAAATAGCGTCTAGATTTTAGAGTCTTAAATGTTACAGAAAATTTTTTATAGTGAAAATGCTGCAATGACTCAGTTCGGGATGATTCCAGAACCCTATCTTGTATAGGATATATATCCAAAAGTATAAGGCCTCAAGAGATGAATTTTTAACCCAATGTACCTTGATCCTTCTACTAACTATTTTCCAATCCATTCCTTCTGAAACATTGTAGAAAAAAATTATAGTGAAAATTCCAAGGTGTCTCAAATGTAGTAGCGAAACCCCAAGACTTTGAGCTCTGATACCATATGTTAAGAAACAAACATCAATATAGCATAGAAAAACCTCAGGAAAAGTACTCAATGCCTTGAAAAAAAGATAATTTCAGGTAATAAGCCTCTTCAAGGGGGTAACCTCCTTTTACCCCACTTAAATGTTCAAGTACAAGATGATTCAAAATGAAAATGTCTCCTTGGTATATATAGGAGACTAGGAGGTATAATTGCAGCTAATGGCCTAAAGCCGACATAAATAAAATAACATTACTAATATAATATGCCCCAATTGAGGGGTAATGAGACAATATTAGGGATTAACAAGGGCATTCCTTAGCAAGGTGTCCCGATCTTATGCAATTGTAACAAACATTTAATCCTCATTTTCTGTTAAATGATCTGCAACCTTTCTTGTACTCCACACTAGAATCATAGTAGCTAACCTACAAAAAAATCTTTCTAGGATCTGGCATCCATTTTTTAGTCCAAACATTCTTTCTATGCATAGGTATAACATATATTTCATTATTACTCATATCAAACCTCTTTTCTTCTAGTTGTGCCCTAGTTTTCAGGCTAGGAAAAAAGTCATCAAACATATCTAGATCCATACTCTTGAAACACAAATTTCCACTAATATTACTTTCAACAGAGCACAAAGCTTCTAGATCTAAAACTTTTCAATATCCTTAGCTTTAACGGAGCATAAAGATTTCAAATCTTACCTCTTTTCTTCAGATCATACTTCTTTTCTTAGCATAGATCGAGTAGATCGAGTAGAATACTGCATACTAAGGAAACATATCTATGCATAAAGATTTCATAGTTTTAGGTCAAATATTCAAACAAAGTTCCTTCTTTCTTAGTTCCCAGCAATCACAGTTTTAGGTCTCGGCAATAAAACCATTTTTTGGCACAAGGGTAGACCTAGGTTTCAATGCTACAACAATGCACCAACAAAACCCTAATTTCTTACCCTTTTGACAACACCTGCGAAGAAAATGAAGTCTCACCCAAGGTAGAGGTAGGGGTGGTTGCAAGAATCTTGTGTATACAACCTTAGAACAAAAACATATCTATGAATGTAATGCCTTATAAGAACACTTAGTAGTTATATTTCATCAATACCGAGTTTATTCTACAACATAGTTAAACCCTAATCAGCATATCAGTGCAATATTCATATAGATTCAATAGATCCAAGCACTAAGCATACAAATAGAGATTATATGTAGCATTCATTCACATCGTTTAACACTAAGCTATCATATCAAATCCATCTATCATCTAACATCTCACTAAGCATTGAATCACATAAATAAAAGAACAACCAAAGGCACACAACATTCACAACACAGGATATACGTGGTTCACCCTTACCCCGAGGCTATGTCCACCAACTCTTCATCTTATTTATTAGCTTTTTTCAACCTTGTTACATGCACAGAGCCTCAATATCAAATTCGCAGACGACAGGAGATATGTGCACTCTTCGCTAGATCCTCCTCCTCCAAGCTAGATTACAGTAGAAAGCCTACACACAGTATCTTATGGTCACTTGCACTTAGCCCTGCGAGTCTCACATAGTATGCAAAAAACTATTGCAGTCACCATTTGCACTTAGAAATTAACAGTTATCACTTATCACACTGATCTACTAGGTATACTTCTTACATCACCTAGCTACTTATTTATACCTTACAAAATCAGGCCTAAACATGGGTAAACCCATGGGCAAACATCCCATACCCATTACATAAGACCAAAACCCAAAAAGTCGTAAAAGAGGGGTTGAGATCCCATGATATCCGCTTCATCTTGGACTCCGCCTTTGACAGCCTATCAAAGTCCCAAAATAGTAAAGAATGACCAAGAATCCTCAAAAATTGGTCAAGGGTCAATAATGCACCTCAGATGTTTGTTGGACTTTGGGACCACTGGTGAGGCTGCGCGACGCACCAAGTTTCTGATCAGTCGAGTACACAATAGGATCTCATGACTCTATAAATTATATACAATTCATGCATATGATATCCAACAGTTCATCGGATTGTCCATTGAGGGTGAGGACGTGTCTAAAGGATTCCAAGGCCTAAGTAAGCATGGGAAAAGGAAGGGGGAAGTCATACTATATGAGAATTCCACACCCATAGGGGCATACGCACAACCAAAATTGATCCAATTTTACCAGGAGGGTCCAGAAATCATGTTTTGTGATCAAAATTAAGGTTATGCACTTGTACTATAAGGTAGAATGTACTTTAGATGATCTCTTAGTAGCTGACTTTTTCACAAAGAGAGAAGTGTTTAACTGGTGCAAATACTTGATAGTGGAGATCCTCATTGCATACAAGGAATAACATGAGAAAGGTAGAACCTTCACCTATGGATTCTTTCTCATTGCATTTGCAATGTGGAAATGTATGCCACCCACAAGAAGAATGTTGCCACCTACATATAGGGGGATCCTATAAAAAATATTCAAACCTTGGCATTCAAGGTCAGACTCACAGAACATGGAGTTCAACAACACGATGTTCCTGAAGTGGTACAACCATCTCATATATGAAACTCAATTATCGTGCATACCACATGAGTTTCTAAATCTAAACACAAGGAATATAGAATTTGCACTAAATATCTACTATATGTTTGTCTGGATGAGGTATGAGAAGAATGAGGACTTCCATACGAGGCCACTACCCTTGTATCCTGACAAAGAATCCTTTGAAAAGGAAGTCATTTCATGGAACGATGTTAAGTGCAACCCTCAAAATTTAGGTAAGCAATACCTCTTGCTACCAGAACTTTTGAATAAAAAGGGCTAGGAAGAAAAATCAGGGTCGAATTCCGTCACAGAAGAGAAGAACCAGAAGGTTCAAATCCCAATGAATTCAGAAGAAGAAGAGAAAGATAAAATCATTGAGTGGAAGAAGAGGACATTTCCCTTGTTTCCACAACTCCTAGAACAAGTCATGCTATTAGGTAAGGATGTCAATGAGATCATTGTTGTTGTGTTTATATGGGATTTCTCAATAAAGAAACATTGAACATGTGTTTCTCCTGTAAAGGTTATAAATCCACAACCAATATCCACGGATCTACATCGCACCAGGGCCACTAATCGTGCTTCCAAAGCTGTGATTAACATAATAGATGACCCTCAATCAAATTCCATTTCATACACGACCCTCATTACTGAGAAATCCCCATCGCCACCACAAGACACCACCATTCCCTCCTAACCCACTTGCCCCAAACCAATGCAACTAGATATCCCTAAACCATCTGAGAATGTGGAAGAACCAACTAACTTGACTACTGTAGCCTTGAAAGAGCCAGTTTCTCTGATTATACCCATTCTGGTCACTCTTCCTTTGGTAGAAATTCAACAACTAGAAGTCCCACTACTTACTCCAATACTGCAAGTTCCAGTCACCTAGAGTCCTCTCTCAATGGTCAGTGTTGAGATTCCCATTATTAGAAATGAGACTCCAAAAATTTTTCTACCTACAGAGACAGGAACACATCCGGTTCAAATAGAATCTAAAATACCATTAACACAAAGGAGAACATCAATGGAAGAATAACTGCAGCTACTACTCCATAATTTGAATTAGTGTGTAGAGCTACTACAACTTTTCTTTGAAAAAATAGAGGTTCTCTCTCTAGTTCCAACAACTATAAAGACCAGAGTTGAAAAAAAATTTCAAGTTACATAGCTAGGAGAATAAAAAGTGGAGAAACCCTCAAAACACTCCATGGCTAGCAGAATGTCACTTCAATCTAGAATACCATTCGACTCTACTATTACATCTCGTGAGTTCACTCAATTTACAATGCCACAACTAGTAGGCATAATTAGAGCCTCTACTGACCAATTATAGAAAAGGATCCAATAGGAAGAAAGGGAATCCAACTTTTGGAATAAAGAAGGAATCTTGGAACAAAAAGAAAGAACGCAAGAAGAGCATTTGAAGATTCAAGCAAAGTAGAAAGTAGAAAAAGTAAAGGGAAAAGTATCTGAGGCCTAGACTATGTTCATAAAGTCAAAAACCTCAGCTACTGGAATCCAATGAAACATATGAGCTAGTAGATCATATTGAATTGGTTCAAGTAGCCTACACTGAGCTCAAATAATGAGCCGAAAATATCGAAGTGCAGTTGCGAGAAAAAAAATTAGAAGCTGAATTACAACCTTGCAAGATAAAGGAACAATTGGAAAAGGTTGTTCTAGAAGGAAACAATGCCAGAATAGCATTTCATAAAAATATTTTAAAGTACACCATAATCTTCAAAGAGAGCAACGATTGAATGTGAGTAATATCATGGTGCAACAAGACACTGAAATACTTACATGTAAAGATCTAGTCCCTCAATGAGGAAGCAACCAAAGCCCTAGATCCATTGGAAAAACAAGCAGAGTTTGATGAAATTCATCAAGCATATAATGACCTGAATGCACTGTTTGAAGATCAAATAATGGCCAAGAAATAACTTCAAGAGTTTCGACCAGTCATCCAAGACGCTTACCTATAGATGCATCAAGTGGAGTCTATAGACAGCTCATAATGGAATTCCCTTGTTACATCAAAACTAGAAGAGTTCACCATAGGCACAACCCAATGGTTTTTTGTTGAAGATTTAGTGATTTCCAGGAAGTGGCAGGAAAAAGTTGAGAACTTCCAGGAAGTTAGGAAGAAATCCCCAGAACTGGTACCTGAATCAGGCCCTTTATTTGAAGGAGCTAACAAATAAATAGTCCAATATGGAAGTGGAATAAACCTAGAAGCAAAAGGCAAGGAAAAACAAAACTCCAACCAAGAGACCACGAAAGAGCTAAAGAATTGACTTGGGGTAAGTCAAGGATTGTCGTTGAATCCTGTTGGGCCCTACATTTTGATAAATAGAAGTTTCCTAAGATATTTCAGAACTTTGTTTTGATAAACATAGGTTGCACAAGCTATTTTGGAATCAGAAAAATGACCAAAGGAAGGAATAGAAAGAAAATAAAAGGGAATGCACAATAGGAAATGATTAAAAGATAAAATAGTTGGAAGGATAGTGCAACACCAGTTTTGCAAGAAAGAGGTTGCAACCAAATCAAGAAGAAATCAATATGATTGTAAGGGAGGATGAGTATGATGAGACTTATCATTATTATTACTTTTTGTTGTTGTTATCTTAGCTAATTCTTGAGATCTGGGTTAGAAACCATACTAATAATGTAATATATTCATGTAATAATGTAGTGCTGGAAAGAGAAAGGGGATGAGATAACCTTGTCTCACATTACTATATAAGCATTTGTTGATTATATTTAGAATGAGCAATTGTATCTATAACTCAAGATGATCTTATACTCTAAAGAAGAAACCTGTTATGTGATAATACAGTGGGAGACCCAAATTTTCTTAAAAATATCTTGTGTACTTAGTATTCTAAATCTATTGAATGTTATCCTATGTTATATTTTATGTCTCATATTATTAATTGGTTATAGCTTACATGGGAATTTCAACGCAACTCTGTTTTCCCCATTCTCGGTTAGGAAATGTTCAAGACTGCACTACATTTAAGCTATATTTTGCAGGAACGATATGTATCTTGATACTTCAGAGATCTGTCTGAGTATTCTCCTTACCCTTCCGTACCCTATTCGTCTCAATTGAGCTTTGGGTGAGACTTATTCCCTCCCGGGAAGATGAAAATGCCAACACACTAGACTATATCGATACCTTTTGTTAGTAACTTGAGAAGGACCCTAGTCTGATCACTTTTATGCCAACATATACCCAAGAGGAATTAATACCTTTCCCTCACCAACGTCATGGATTATAACTATACTTCCATGCTGACCTTTCTCCTCAATGTCTATAATCCTTTCAAACTCATAAGGTTTCTCCTCCTCACGGAAAAAGTGCCAAAACCTCTATTCCCTTGCATCGTAATATCCGTCTCTTTGTGTGAATGTCAGTATTCCCTCATCTCTCATAGACCTTCACTTGAAATCAGCTCTTGTACCACTTGTTGGGATAGATCATGCAACCATCAAGATCAAAGAAAATAGATAATAATGAAGATAAACAATAACTCCACAAAGATAAATAGATGAGGCCAATGATTTATTTTTCTCATCCAAGTAATGGAGAAATGGATTTCTAATTCTCAAGAAGCTCCTCATGAGATTCTAAATTTAAAAAATAAATATCTCAATCATTTTCAGGCATACGAAGAGCGAAACGTTGGATAATCCTCCAACGAGTTGTAAATACAAGGTGTGTGTTGTCACCATGAATCATTGTAAATACTCTGATGGCATGGTATTATTTTCCTACAACCTTTTGAATTTCTTCGATATACTCAATTTCATCTTTTACATTGGCTTGCTTCATGACATTTCATAATATTTTTGTACAATATTGATAATTGTAGAGTTTCCTCCTAAAGATATTTTATTTTGGTGATAAAAATAATTTTAACATTCTCATGTTTTATATATTCTTCAAGAATATCCTCTACAAGATCCACTCAAGGAGGATTCAGATCTTTCATAGCCATCAGATCTGATATTGGTGCATGACTGTTAACCAACTAAGTCCTTTGGAATTTTCCTCTCTGGATAATTTGAAGTCTTATGGCAAGAGCATGCAAAAACCATGAAGATCCAAAGACTGGAGTAGATCCTGACTGTTGGCATCGGGGACAAGTGTTAGCAGTTTTCCAACTATTAGGAATTTGACACTACGGATTATCTGGGGTGTTATTTGTTCTGGGTGAAAAATCCCTGAAGACCAAAGTCCATCTCGACCATCCATTGGCAAGGACACGTGGATCGTTGATAAAAAACCTTAATGTGTTTGGAGTTGGGTACTACAAAAGGTTATTGTTGAAAGCTGTGAAAAGATTCGAAGCCTAGAGCCAAGAGTAAACATAGGCCATCGATATCAGACATGAACCAACCATTCAATCCACAATTTCAGAGTTCATGTATTTGTAGGTATTGCATTTTTAAATGAGGAAGATTCATGAAGCCCAGAGTCCCAAAATTCCTGTGAACTGTGGATCATGGTGCGTATCATGAGCTGTTGATCCCCTCCTTTGTTAGATTGTTCAGAACTCAACATTTGTGGGAATCGTAGTGTGTTTTTGTTTGAACTCCTGAAACCTAAAGCTCCGAAGTGATAGAGTTCCTACTGTTTAAAGAGTTTAGCCTATAGTTTTGGCGCGAGGTCATGTGGAATTCTCCACTGAAGTGATAACACCCTCGCGAACATAAATTTGTGCACAGGGAGAAGGAAAAAGGCCTGTGGTATATATTTTTTGGGGTTCAGCGAGGACCAAGGAGATAATTCATCTCCCTTGTGAGAATGATCCTAGACTAAGATCTCACGCGATCCCCTGGAGTGGTGGGGGTTTTCATCATTGACAATAAAAAAAAATTCTTTACTACCAAGTCCAAGATAACCTAAAATTTAGTAAGTCCTTACAATGAAAAAATTTACCTAAAGACTTTCATATTTTCTTATTTAGTCAAATGTATAATTTAAATAAGATATTAATGTTTGTTAATGAGTATACCAAAGAATTTTATAAAGTAAACATTAGATTTTGATATGTTGAAGATACCGCTTAAAAATTTGTTAGGTATATCAATGGATTAAGGCTTGATATTCAAGATGATATAAGTTTCTTATCTCTAAACATAGTGGAATATGCATATCAATGTTTTTTGAAGGCCAAAGAAAGGATGATTAGAAGATAAATTCAGCTAGGAAGGAATAGAGGTATAGTCAAAGGTCAAGGGAAGGAGGATGGAAAATATAATTCTTCAGCTCATACCAACAAAGACAATCCTTCAGAGAAAGTGATTCTATAGGAGGAATACCTCACTTGAGAGGTATAGGTGTATGTAGAGAACATGCATTCATAGTTTTTAATTGTGGTGAACTTAGAAATAAATCATTTGAGTGTCAACAAAATTATTCCCTGGGGAAAAGGGGTGCACACATAACTTAGGATGAGGAAGGAAATATGCAGACACACACATGTGAGAATGCACCAATGATCGAAGAGGCTCTACTTATGAGGAGAGTCTTGTGTAAGATGACTAAAGAGATCAAATAACCATCACAAAAAAAATATTTATTGAGAATTATCTACAACTTTAAAGGAAAGTGTTGTCAGGTTGTAATTGACAGTGGTAGTATTGACAATTTGGTTTCCACAGAGGTGGTTCAAAACTTGGATTTGAAAAATATTATACACCCTACTAAATATAATATGTCTTGGCCATAGAAAGAACATCCGCTTTTGGTCAATGAATAGTGTGAAGTAGGATTTCATATTCACATATACAAAGACAAGATATTATGTGACATCATGCCCATGGATGTGTGCACAATGTTTTTTGTATACACTCACAGAACAACAGAAGGGAAATTCATGATGGAAGGATGAATATTTACATTTTTTTTTGCATTGTGATTGTCATCAAGGCTATCTCAGGTTGATTTTTGTTGGGAATTATTCATTATGGTTTACTATGGTGTTTGATGTGGTTGATCAGGATTAATGATTTAATAATATTATTAATAATTATATCACATTATAGAGTTTATCAAAGGTGATGTCACATCATGGAATTCATTAAGGGTTTTGTCGCATTTCAACATTTTCTTTGCTTATGTTGGATTACAAAATTTGTTAATGGTTATGTCACACTACAACATTGATCAAATGTCATGTTACTTGAGGGTTTGGTCACATTATGACATTCATCAAAGGTTATCTTGGATTGCAACACTTTTTAATGGTTATTTCATATTGAGACATTCAAGTTGTGATTTTAATGGTTAAGTCACATTATGACATTCATCGAATGTGATATCACATTGTGATGTTCATTAAATAATTTTTCTCACTATGATGTTCATCAAATCATCAAATGCAATGTCACATCATGATGTTTATTAAGGATTTTATCACCTTATGATATTTGTTAAGGGTTATCATGTATTGTGACATTTCTTAATGGTTATTTCAAATTGAGACATTCATCTTATGAAATCAATGGTAATTTCACATTAAAAAATTCATCAAATGATATGTCACATTGTGATGTGTATTAAGTATTTCCTCACACTATGATGTGCATCAAATGTGATGTCATATTGTTACATTCATTAAGGGTTTTATCTCATTCCTACATTCATTGAGGATTATGTCATATTGTGAATTTCCTCAATGGTTAAGTGATGAAGACTCCCTTCCCTCCAAAGGGATGCTTGACCTCCTATTCTTGGATTGTTTGAAATACTGAGTCTGAGTGACTCCTTGGGTCCCTGTGGGCACCCAAAAATATTCTACCAACAAACAGGTCTCTTCTGACTGTGATCACGACTATGACCGTGGGTATATCTCTTCATGATTCAGACTTCGAGGATATCCTGAATCCTTCCCTTAGCTTTTCCTGAAGCATTCTTCTGCAAGTTTCTGAACTCTCTCCACACGTCTCTTGAGATTCGTTGGCCCCACTATGGTTCAGACTTTGCAACCTCACAAAACTCTAGGCCTTCCTCACCCATAGACCTCCAAAATTCTGATTCCTAAATTCCTGAATCCATTGCCATGTGCAACTCTCATGATAAACGAATGAAATCCATTCGCAACTTCAAAATTCATGACTTCACTTTCGTCAAGAATTCAAACTTTTTGAACTCCAAAGTATTGAAGCACTTCATGACTATCCTCCACGTAGGTTTCCTATATATGATAGTCTTGAATAATTTGTATCCCTTGGAGAATGAATCTCTTTCACTGACTTTCATTGAGGACTTCATAGACTTCTTCCCTTGAGGATTTCCTCTTCTCTCCCTCTTGAGTTTTAACTTCCTCAGGTTCCTCTGGACACTGGCTTCGACACATAGTTGAAATCTTGATCTGTGCACACCTTGCAACAAATTTTCATTCACATCTCAACTTCTTCTTATGGATAGCTTCACACTCCTTGTGACTGTTCCCCAACCACTTATGTCTATCTTGATTGAAATCACGGTATCCCTTCTGAGCTTTCGAGTCTAAAAAATCTTTTAGGAACTCCTTGCGAATGTCAATGCAATCCTTTTACACATATAATTTCTCGTTATCTCTTCTGATCTTCGAGTCAAAACAGACTTGGCCACGCATTCCTTGCAGACACTATGCACACCTTGCACTTGCTCAAAGAAGAGAAACAATTCAAACCTATTCACTCTTCAGAATGACACATACATTTAACAATGCAAATGCAGTCATGGACTTAATAACAATAAATAACAAATAATTCAAAAATAACAGAAAGTCTACCATTCATTCAGATAGACACATAAAAACACACATTTGGGACATTATATTCCTCTTTTATATTCAACCAACTGAAACTTACATACATTCATACAAGTTTTCTCGGTATCTCCCAACTCTTAGCTTACAATGTAAATCTACACATTAGATTCAATAGACTTCACTCGACAACAATAAAAATATTTATACAAAGGGACTCTCTTGATTTCTTCCCTCAGACTACTCTATGCTATCTTATAGGAATTAAATGTTATCAACTACTCAACATCTATTAAAATAAATATCGAGTCAGACAGATAAGAGCGCAAGCTCCATATCTGTACTATGATCTGATTCATAAAAAAAAATACATTCCCCATCGATATTATGCGATGGCTCAGCCTCCGATCATTAAATATGTTCATAACTCAAAAAAAAATTGGCATATATTACATTAATACACTGATCTTCAAAATTCAAAACATTTCAAAATATGCACTAGTGTGCCCAACTGTCCTTCACGGTTGCACTTTGTTGGTGATGCTCCTGCATCATTAACTCAAATTATGACATTCATAGTGGATACATTTATGTTAAACTGTTACGTTATTGATGCAAGAGCATCCTTCTACATCAACATATGCACCAAGAAGAAAACACATACGCACACATTGGGGAAAGGGAGAGCCATAGACCCTCTCATTTTTAAATTTGAAATATGATCCTATATATATTAATGCTGTAAGGTTGAGTGGAAACCAAGACATTTCTTTGCACATGCAGAAGATCAAGTTGAATTTAATGGCTGATAGGTTGATGGCTTTAGATTAAATTCAAACTAGGTGGCCATTTAAGAAACTTCAATGTAATAGATGAGGTTAGGTGAAGAGAGGATAAGCCCATAGAGCCCCTCTTTTGAAAAGGGATATTTGTATCATATTTCATTAGGAAGACAAGGAAGAGGAAGTTTAGGAGGTAGGATAGTTATTTGAGAGATATCAAGACAGGAGAGAGAGAGTTGAGACTCTGTTGTAGTCCAACCTGCAGATATTGTAACCAATCATTCAAATTAATAGAAAAAAATAGATTTCAGAGTTTATGAATTTTTGTATGAATGAATGTTTGTTTTGTGCTATATGTGTGTTTATGTATGTTTTATATGTATGATAGATTTCATATGCAATAGGAATATATATTTATCCATATTTGTTGAGCTCAAAATATTGTTCTGGCTTCTATAGATTGTGCAAGGAGTGCACAAAAGAACATTGGAGGTTTTGTAGTCAACACAAGGAGTGCACATATGAAATTTGTGGAGCCAAAAAGGAACAAGCTAGGAGGGTGCACTAGAGTGATAACAACTTAAGGGAAAACTGAAGGTTGTTGAATACATCAGAGGAGAAAAATTGCAGAGGAAGCACAGAGAGATAGTGTCATTGAGAACTCTACCAGGTGGGAATTGAGTAGGTGAAAGTGTGCACAAGAAGAACTCTCTGTCGAGCTCAAAGAGAAGCATATCAGAGGAAGATACTCACATATTTGTTGAAAAATCTGTTGGAAATGCTCAACAAGGTGTGGTTTGAGCAAGAGGTTTCCAAGAGGGCACAAGAACCTATTGAAGGGAGCAGAACGGATGAGACCCTTAAGAGAGTGAGTAAATCCAAAAGCTCAAAGGATACAAAGTTAGAAGAAACACGGATGAGACCTAGGAATTTGGCTCACAAGAGGAGAAAAGGTTGAATCGTTTGAATAATTTATGGCTTCTTCTAAGTTAGGAGAAACTCCAATATCATGGGGAAGAGAGACAACAACACTCAGATCAGCTGCAGAGGAAGAGACATGGACCATAGAATCCATGTCAAGACACCCAAGGGAACGCATTGAGGGGAGATATAGATATCATCTTTTTGATCTGGGTGTGAGGGACCAAAAGCTATTGGATCTAGGTAAGGTGCACACACCTTAATATCTTGAAAGTGCATAGGAAAGAGGGATAGCCAACGTCCTGAAGTCCCAAATAGGTTAGGGATCATCCATCGTCCAGGGTGATAGGTGGCAGAAGATTTGAAACTCAGGAGTGGAAGTACTTCAGAAGTCCTCAGATAGGAAGGAAGAGAAATTGTTGAAGATCCAAAGGCTGAAGTAGATCACATCCATCCATTGCAGAGGGCACGTGACAAGTGATCCAAAAGTTCAGAGGCTTAGCTTTCCAAAAGGAATTCGACATGGGCAGAGAGAATATTGACTGTCAGATCAAGAAGGATGTGTGGTGTAAATCCATGAACTTTAGGTGAAATCACTCCAGGAGGAACAGGTGCATAAGATTTTGAAACTCCCGAAGTCTGAAAAGTCGAAGAGGATAGTGGTCATCAGATACAGAAGGACACATGTCACAATATCATGCACTACAGGTGAAAGAACTCTTGGAGAAAGAAGAAGGTGGAGAGTTGAAACTCCTGAAACCTAAAGAGACAAAGTAAATCACAACCTTTGATCTATGAGGGACGCGCGATGATAGATCATTGAATTCAGGTGGAAGTACTGCAGAGGAAGCAAGAGCAGAGAATTTGAAACTCTCAAATCCCGAAGAGCCGAAATCAATCATATTTGTTGATTTTGGGAGGCACGCATCGATAGATCATGAACTCTAGGTGAAAGTACTCCAAGGAAAGTGAGAGAGGATATTTTAAGACTTCCTAGGGCTGAAGTCCCGAAGTGGAATAAATTCATTGATTCGAAGTGGACACATGGCACTAGATCATGTACTTCAGGTATAGAAAACTTTGGGGAAAAAGTGGAGGTTGAAAGTGCTGAACTCTTGAAGCG
>JASDQU010507636.1:0-10545 GCA_032191745.1 Picea mariana | reverse complement strand
GGGGATAGCCATTGATCTAAGATCAAAAATCAATGGTAGGGAATCATTGTGGGGATCAGAGGAATAATTAATGACCGTGCTAGTTCACAGCCCACAATTCACCAACCCAATTGATCTCGACGTGACAAGAGATCAATGATCACAATTTGAAGGAGGTTTGAGGGAGCACTTTTCTGATCGTGGGGACAGAGATCCCAGATAAAGGCTGAGATCATTGGCAGCCCACAATTGTTGTGAACCATCGATCAATGGAAAAATCGGTGATAATGAGATCCTGACCATGCAAACCCTAAGGGTGATAACATGGCTTGTGTAAGTTGTTTTGGGATCAAGAAGGAGCCCAAAGAGTCGATCTAACTCATTGATGTGAACGATCCTTAACTAAGAGGTCAAGAAGCCCTGAGGGAGAGTAGGGGGGTCTGCGTCAAGTGGTATTAGGGATGATTTTTTCTTGTAGACAACAAGAAAAAGAGGAAAGGAGATAAAGAAGATAGTATGACTATGTCAAGTAGTATCAGAGGTTTTTATCACTACAAATATGGATGATTACGATCTACTTCATCCTTTGTCTCTTCGATAATTTCACTTCCTTATTGTCCGAGGATTTCTAAGGTACTTCCACTCTCAAGTCTCAGATATTCTTCCACTTGTCACCCTAGACGATGGATGGTCCCTAACTTCTTTGAGGCTTCAATACTTTTGTTACCACTCTCCTATGCACTTTCAAGAGATTAAGGTGTGTGCATGTTACAGTTGGTCCCTCGCACCCAGATCACATGAATGAGATATGTTCCTCCCCTCGATGCATTACCTTAAGTGTCTGGATCTAGATTCTATGGTCTAGATATCTTCCTCTGCAACTGATCTGATGACTATTGTCACTCCTCCTCCTAAGCTTGGATTTTCTCCTGACTCAGAAGAATTTGTAAATTTTTCAAAGGCTTCAGCCCTTTCTCGTCTTGTGAGACCAATTTCCTGGGTATCATATGCATTTCTACTAATGCTATCTCTTCTAAGATTTTGGATTCACTTAGTCTCTTAAGGGTCTCGGCCCTTCTTCTCCCTTCAACGAGTTCTTGTGCCCTCCTGGCAACCTCTCGCTCAAAGCACACCTTATTGAGGGTTTCCTATAGAGTGTTCAAAAAATATTTGAGTATCTTCCTCTGATACTCTTCTCTTTGAACTCGATAGATATTTCTCCTTGTGCACACTTGCACTTGCTCAATGCCCACCTAGCAAAGCTCTACATATTTCTCAGTGACTCTATCTCTCTATGATTCCTTTGCACAATTTCTCCTCTAAGGTATTCAAAAACCTTGAGGTTTCCCTTGAGTTGTTATCACTTTGGTGTTCCCTCATGGCTTGTTGTTTTCTGTCTCCACAGAGTTCAAATGTGCACTCCTTGCACTAGCTACAAAACCTCCAATGTTCTGTTGTGAACTCCTTGCATAACCTAAAGAAACCAAAACGATATTTCAAACTCAACAAGGATAGAGAAATTTATCTGCCTACTACAGATGAAATATATCATACATCTACAGAATACATAAACATTGAGATAGAAAAAAATAAACATTCATTCATACAAAAATTCATAAACAGTAAAATCTGTTCTTTTCTATTAATCTGAATGCTTGGTTACAATATGCGCAGGATGGACTACAACATAGTCTCATCTCTCTCTCTCCTCTCTTGATCTCTCTCAAATAACTATCCTACCTCCTAAACTTTAACTACCTTATCTTCCTAATGAAATTTGATACAAAGATCCCTTTTCAAAAGAGGGGCTCTATGGGTTTATCCTCTGTTCACCTAACCTCATCTATCACATTGAAATTTCTTAAATGGCCACCTAGTTTGAATTGAATCTAGAGCCATCAACCTATCATCCATTAAAGGTGACCTAATCTTCTACCTATACAAAGACATGCCTTGGTTTTCACTCAACCTTACAACATTAATTTGTATAGGATCATATTTCATATTTAAACATGGGAGGGTCTGTGCCTCTCCCTTTCCCCAATGCGCACCTATGTGTTGGCTTGCTGATGTATCTGTTGATGTGGAAGGATGCTCCTGCATTAGTTACTTAATGGTTATGCTGCATTGTGACATTGATCAAGGGATATGTTACATTGGGTTTGGTTTCCCATAAATCACATTCCCCAATGGTTATGTTAAATTACAACATTTCTTCATTGAATTATGTTTCATTACTATGTTCCCAATCCCAAATGGTCATGTTTTGTTGTTATCATCATTAAGGATATTACAACATTAGTCAAATGTGATGTCATATTGTGACATTAATTAAGGGTTTTGTCACATTTTGACATTGACAGAAGGTATTAAAATTATGGTACTATACTCTTTTCAACCATTATTGGTATTAATATCCTTGAAAAATATGATATCTTTAAATAATCAATATCATATTATACTATTTTTTTTGATGGTTGACCATGGTTGCTAAATTTCATTATTCTTTCATATGGATGGATATGGTTAACCATGTTTGACTATGATTTACAATAGTTATCTATGGTGATCGTTGGTTACCCACGGTTATATTGGATTACGATGTTCCTCAATGGTTGTGTCACATTGTGACATTCACCTTGGCTGATTTATGTCATATTGATACACTTCTCAATGGTTATTTTTCATTGTGATGCTCATCAAGATTTATGTTTCAATGATATTGGTTTATTTTTGTTGGAGATGGTTGACTATGGTTGGTAATGGCTATGTTGGATTGAGATGTTCCTCAATGGTTATGCCACATTGTGATATTCACCTTGCTAAACTTATTTCCAAATGATACACTTTTTAATGGTTATTTTGCATTGTGAAATTTATAAAGGGTTATCTTGCATCATGTTTGGTTGAATTTGGTTGCGATGGTTAAATATGGATGATAATGGATATGTTTTATTCTGATGTTCCTCAATGGTTATATGACTTTGCGAGATTTATCTTAGTTGAATTATGTTGACTTCCTACGTTCGTGAATGGTTCCGTCACATTACAATATTTATTAAATGTGATGTCAGATGAGACATTCATAAAGTTTTTTTTTTCATTGCGACATTTATTAAGGATTTTGTCACATTTCTACATTCATCGAGGGTTATCTCTAATTGCATTATCTCTTAATGGTTATTTCATATTGAGACATTCATCTTCCAACATTAATGATTATGTCACATTACAACATTCATCAACTGTTATGTGACCCTGTGATGTTCATTAAGGATTTTCTTGAATTGTGATGTCACATTGTTATGTTCATTAAGTGTATACCACATTAGGATGTTCATGAATGGGTTTTCCATATTGTGACATTCGTGGAGGGTTATATTAGATTGTGACATTTATTAATGGTTATTTCAGATTGAGAAATTCATTTTGTAGCATTAAGGATTTTGTCGCATTGCAGTGTTCATCAAATGTTATGTGACATTCACTAACCATTTTATCACATTGTAACATTCATCGAGGGTTATCTTGGATTGCAACATTTCTTAATGGTTATTTCAACTTGAGACATTTATATTACAACATTAATGGTAATGTAACATTACAAAATTCATCAAAAGTTATGTCACATTGTTACATTCATAATGGATAAATTTATGTTAAATTGTTACGCTACTTAATGGTTATGCTGCATTGCGACATTCATCAAGGGTTATGTTGGAATGAGTTTTGTTACCCATAAATCACGTTCGTCAATGATTATGATAAATCGAAACATTTATTCATTGAATTCTATTAAATTTCTATGTTCCCAATCCCAAATGGTTATGTTTCATTGTGTCTGTCATTAAATATATTACAACATTGAGACATCCATTAAGGGTTTTGTCACATTGCGACATTGATTAAGGGTTTTTTCACATTTTTACATTCACCCAAGGTTATATTAGATTAAACACTTCCTAATGGCTATTTCAGATAACTACATTCATCTTGAGACATTAATGGTTATGTTTCACTACGACACTCATATAATTTTATGTCACATTGCAATGCTCATTAAGTATTTTTTGGCACTACGATGTTCATGGAATGATCAAATGTAATGTCAGATTGCAATATTCATTAAGTTTTTTATCACATTATGACATTTGTAATTGTTTTGTCACATTACAACATTCATAGAGGGTTATCTTAGATTGCAACATTTCTTAATGGTTATTTCCGATTGATACCTTCATCTTGGAGTGTTAATGGTCATGTGACAATATAGCATTCATAAAATGGAATTTCCTATTTTGATGTTCATTAAGGATTTTGTCGCACTGTGATGTTCATCAAATGTGATGTGACATTGTTATGTTTATTAAGGGTTTTTTCACATTGCAACATTCATCAAGGGTTATGTCAAATTGTGACATTCCTCCATAGTTATGTCAAATTGCAGCATTCATATTGACCAACTTTATGTTAAATCGTTATGTTACTTAATGGTTATGTCACATTATAATATTCATCATGAGTTATGTTTCGTTGATTCCGATTGAATTTTATTACCCATAAATCACATTCCTTAATAGTTATGTTCAATTTCACCATTCATCTTCCCTTTTTTATGTCAAATTATATCTTCCCAATCCTAAATGGTTATGTTGCATTCTAACAATCATAAAGGCTATGTTATGTTGAGTTTGGTTGGCCATTGTTAATTATGGCTTAATATGGTATTTGATGTGATTAAACATGGTTCATTTTTTAATAATATTATTAATAGTTATGTTACATTATAGACTTTATCAAAGGTGTTGTCACATCATGAAATTCATCAAGTGTTTTATCACATTGAAACATTTTTCTTAGTTTATGTTGGATTATGACATTCGTCAATCATTATGTTAGATTGTGACATTGATCAAATGTGATGTCACTTATGGTTTTTGTCACATAGCCACATTTCTTAATGGTTATTTCATATTGAGAAATTCATCTTGCAATGTTAATGGTTATGTCACATTACACCATTCATCAAATGTGATGTCACATTGCGATGTTCATTAAAGATTTTTTCACATTACGATGTTCATCAAATAATCAAATGTGATGTGACATTGAGACATTCATTCAGGGTTATCTTAGATTGCGACATTTATTAATGGTTATTTCAAATTGAGACATTCAAGTTACGACATTAATGGTGTTGTTGCATTACAACATTCATCTAATGTGATGTCACATTGCAATGTTCATTAAGGATTTCATTGCACTGTGATGTTCATCAAATGTGATGCTATATTTTTATGTTCATTAAGGGGTTTGTAGCATTGTGGCCTTCATTGAGTGTTATGTCATATTATGAAATTCCTCAATAGTTATGTCAAATTGTGATATTTATATTGCATAACTTTATGTTAAATTGTTACGTTCCTTAATGGATGTGTTACATTTCAACATTCATGATGGGTTATGTTGCATAGATTTTGGTTTCCCATAAATAACATTCCTCAATGGTTATGTTAAATTGCAATATTTCATCATTGACTTATGGCAAATTGCTATATTCCCAACCCAAATGGTTATGTTGCAATGTGATTGTCATCAAGAATATGTTGCATTGAGTTTGGTTGGACATTATTCATTATCGTTCACTATAATGTTTGATGTGGTTGACCTAGGTTAATGGTTTGATAATATTATTAATAGTTGTGTCACATTATAGATTTTTCAAAGGTTACGTGGCATTGTGAAATTCATCAAGGGTTTTGTCGAATTTAAACATTTTTCTTTGTTTATGTTGGATTATGATGTTACAACATTGCTTAATTTCTTAACGGTGGAATCACATTGCAACGCTCATCAAGGTTAATGTTGCATTAAATTTCATTGATTTTGGTTGTCCATGGTTGACATTCATCAACGATTATGTCAAATTGTCACATTCATCTTGGTTGACATGATCGACTTATATTGAATTGATTTGTTGATCCGAGGATCTATATAATTTAACTGTTGAGAACATCTCAAAAAAAATATTCATAAACATTGTTCATTATTCAGGTACTACGTTCTTAATTCATGTAATCCTAGCCAAAAGTGTCCAATTTATTTCCCATATTTTTTCATTATAAATTTGATTTAGAAGGATTTGAATTCAAGTGATATAAATGGGTATTTGGTAAGTGTATCAACAAGTTATGACCTTTAATTATATACTTAAAATGCCTTACAAAATGGTGAAATTAACAAAAAAAATTAATTACGGAAAGGAAATCTAGTACTATTTTTTTTTTATGAGAGAATAACAATTTTCTCTATATGAAAATTTTTTTGTTATAGTTGTAAGTTTATATTCATATTCTGTGATTTTGTTTTCTCTTTTATTAGTGTTTATGTCTGATAAACAAGCATATGTAATTTATTGTATTATCTTTATTTAAAATTTATATATCATTGTTTCTTATAACATGTGTTTGGTAAAATCTTTTACCTATGTTGGCTATGAGTTTGATTTAATTATATATAAATTTATATTCCAATTAATTAGTTTACTAATTTTATAATTAAATTACTCTTTACAATCATAAAAACTTCTTTACTACAAAATCCAACATAACATATAATCTAAAGTCCTTAAAATGATAGAATATTTTATCGATATTAATTATTAGTTTGATCTAACTATGTATAAATCTATATTCTAATTCATTATTTTTCTTCATTATATTTATATATTTATAGTTTATTGTTATATTTTTTTATATATCCATAATCTTAAAATTTCAATGATAAGTTATATATATGATTTAGTATTTTTTGTTTTTCTTATTAAATGTTTATCAAATTTATAGTTTACTAATTTTATAACTCAATTAATCTTTACAATCATAAAAATTTATTTAGTAACAAATCCAAGATAATTTATAATTTAATAAGTCTTGAGAATCACCAAATATTTTACCTATATTAAGTATTAGTTTGTATATTTTTTTAAAATAAATTATAAAAAAGATTGTGATGATTATGTCATATTTGCAATTTTTGTATTAAATTATTTTTCTTAAATAAAAAATAGATATGTGAAAATGGAATATTGCTAAATCTATGGACTATTTTTGAAATAAAATTTATAAATATAAATATTCTGTTTATATTTATATAAATTTGTAAATATAAATATAAACAAAGATGCAATGTTTACCACCAATTCAGTGTTTAAACATAAATATTAATTACATATATTTAATTTTATTTTAAAAAAAAATTACTTTGTGAGACTCTCAAAACAAATAAAAGTGAGAACCAGGATTAATAAAGAATATTCGAACATATGTAATGTGCTTGAGTCAGTCGTGGACAATGAAAATAACAACACAAATCTAAAAGAATTTCAATTTGGCAGGTCTGTGAGTGCTCTCTGATCATGCAGGTGGACACGAACCTCCCCCTCCAGAGCTAGGAGACCTGTAGTTTTGACAATCAGACGGGCCTGACCTGTAGTTTTTTGTGATATCACACTTGAAAAAACCAAGTTGAAAAAACAAACTGCATCAATTTAAACAATTAGTTGATGAAGGTATCAATATTATTAAACAACATGGACTACAATGCAAATTGAAATATGACAAATGTAATGCCAGAAATTTAATATAAAAAAACGAAATTAAAATGAATGTGATTAGATCCATTTTTAACTATCCATCTATGATGACCATAACTTTAGGGATGAAATCTCCATAATTGCTAAGATTTTTTGAAAATTTTGCAACTTTGAAGGACTTAATTCCTTTTCACCCATGATAAATCTGAACTTAAGATGGATATAGGTTGTACACTATTTAAAACATTTATGTTAGAACACATGTATCAAGATGAGTAGTGATTTTGATATATTAACTTCCTTCTCAAATCTCATGTTAAACTTGATATAAGTAGAGTAAATCCATTTTAACTCCAAATCTATTATGGTGAGAGGTGGAATATCTTAAAATCCAAACCTTTCTTAGAATTCTTGAATCTAAAAAGGGTTTGCAACTCAAGGGGTTTATCCCTCCAAAATATGGTATATTCAGAAATAAAATATATTTGCATTGGAAAATCAATTTCCATGAATATTTTCTTATGCATCTCCCCTCCCCTCCTAGGGTTCTACAACCTCCAAGTCTAGGATCTTTCCTCAATTTGAGTTGAATTGACTCTTTGGGCTCCTGATTGAACCCAAATCAATTATTCATAGGCCCCTTTTCTTCCTAAGGCACAAGTCGTGGGATAGCTACTACCTCTATCTGTGCACTCTGGGCACTCTTCAAATTGTGGACGCTAGATCTTTTGCACTAGCCCCTTCCTTCCATGTGACCTTGGGAGATGAACTCACATGACCATGTGGTTACCTATTATAGTCCACACACCTTTAATCCATGAAATAACATGGGACCGCCGATCTCCCAATCTATACGGCATGTTTGGGTTGTCACTTCAAATATGCCCCTTCCAAATCCATGAACAGGATCTGCCCCTCCTGAATCAACGGATATGATCTATTCACAATTCTGGACTTTGGGGTTTTGGAATATCAAACCTCACTTTCCTCCGTACTCCAATCTTCCCGAGTTAACGATTTGTTTCAACCTGTCTCCCTAAACCTACAGTTAGGATCTCCTCCGTGGATCCGGTCTTTGGGAATATCAATTCTCAAATTCCTACTTTTTCTTGTGTGATAATCTTCCAGAGTAGAAGATCTATAGACACTTGTCCCCCTTAATATACGACTAGGACTTCCTCTGTGAATCTAGCCTTAAGGAATATCAATTCTCAAACCCTCATCACTGCTTACTGGTTATCTTCTGGAGTGGAATATATGTTGAAACTTATCCTTCCCAATGAATGATTGTGCTCCTTCTTTGGGACTTTGGCCACCTCAACCAGATCAATGGTCCTCTGACTCCCTTCTCGATTAATGATCGATATCTCTTCTCTGGATATTCATAAATTTCTTCCTCCTCTTTCCTCTAGAGTTCTATATCTGGCGCCACATGTCCACCTTCACATCGATGACTCTCATCATTTCTGGGACTTCGGCCTTCAGGATTCTCAAATCTCAACAAACACAAACCTCTGGAACAAATCCATCTGAAGTCTCGGATCTTCTAACACATGTCCCCCTAATCCAACGAATGTCTAATGAAGTGAATATTCATCCTCCATGCATCACCTCGTAGATCAATGATCCACATTTCTCCTTTGGGATCAATGGCCTTGAATACTTCAGGCTTCGGTGCTTAGGAACTTTCTGAAACTCAACTTCTTAAAAAACTTGGAGTACGATCCTCTAAAGTTCATGATCTGGTGACCCCTATCCAACCCAGATCAACATATGTCATCTGCTTCAAATGTTCAAGCTTTGGTTATTTCAAACCCTTCTCCTTTTCATTCTCCCAGATTGACTTCATCCAGAGTTCACAATATTTCACCATGTTCCATTTCTGGATCTGACGGTCCAGATTCTCTTCAGCTCTTTGGGTCTTCGGCTCCCCGTGGATTTAAATCTTCGGTGCTTCAGGCTTTGGGAGTCTCAAACTCTTATGCACTCATTTATCCTAGAGTGATTTCACCCGAAGAATCATATCTATTGACAACTGTCCCCTCATAGATCGATGACCCTCGTCTCTTTGGCTATCCGAGGTCTGTGTGTTTCAAAATTCCATCCTCGCATTTCTCTTGATCTCACGACTTGCCGACGTGTATCACTCTGAATCTGAAGGTTCAAATTCCATCTGGCTCTTTGGCTCTTCGAGCTTCGAAAGTTTCGAACTTCTCTGTGCCCATTCCTCCCAGAGCGCTTCCACCCAAAATTGATGGATTTACACCATGCGTCCTCCCGAATGATACACAATCCCAAATGACTTCGATAATTTTATCAAGACCACCCTCCTGTGTGTACACAACTTTATGTTGGTTGTGGAGCCTGATTATCTTCCTGATTTAGAGGTCTTTTACTTTTAGCCATGTTTATACCCCGTGAAGTATTTACACCCCATAAGTATGTACACTCTTCGACGCGGGGGAGTGCAGAGGGGGGGTACCCCCTCTGTGGGGTCCAGGGGGGTTATCCCCTCAGCTGGGGGGTCTGGGGGAAAGCGGCCCCCCAGCGGGGGTTCAGGGGTGAAGCCCCCGAAGCAAAAATTGCCTTGTAAAAGTATATTGTAATTTCATTATAAAGCTGGACCATTCATTATAAGGTCACATATCTAACAATAGAGATTATGTTAGGGATTTTTTCCCTAGAAGGCAACCCTCTTTTATGAGGGAAATGTATTGCAACTATGTAGGTTGGCAAGTATTATATTTTGAGAGAGGAGACTGTGAGAGAAAGAAGAGGAAGTTACAACGGGTTTTTGCTGTAGGTTGTATCCCTTCATTTTGCTGGATAATAATAAAGAAAGGACTGGGCAATTTCTCTGGTGGACATAGCCCACACTGGGTGAACCACGTAAATTTGTGTCTCTATTGTATTGTGTATCTTCTGTGTTTTATTTCTGCATTTGTTTTATTTTATTGCTCAATGGTCCTGTT
>JASDQU010507634.1:34753-75754 GCA_032191745.1 Picea mariana | reverse complement strand
GGCACATGTGAAGAGTCACCATCTGGCAGGGTCGACCTCTCACTCTGGGTGGGTAAACCCACCTTTAATTAATTCTGGCCCTTCCATTATAACTGTTGGGGTCGACTTCTTATTATACACTTTGTAATTGTCCGATGACCAATCCGCAAAAGGGGATTTGGTCCTTATACAATTACCAACATGATTAATCTTCAATGGGGATTAATCCAATAACAATAATAATAATAATGACATGATTAATCCTCAATGGGGATACAATCCAATAATAATAATGACATGATTAATCCACAATGCGGATTTAATCCAATAACAAAATAATAATAAGAATGCTCTTCGCAGTTATATTATTTTAACATTGCATTATAGAGATGGTGCTCTTGTAGAGTTGTACTCTATTCAGTTGTTGCTGATAACCCAAGGATTGTAGTCCATAATAAAAATAAAATTGTACATACATCTTGTGTTCCTTGTTTTCCTTGTGGTGATGATTTGTTGATGATATATTGTTAATATATGTTGTTGATATATGTTCACATGTAACTGATTATAAATGACAACAATAAGTAATGAGTAAATGGTGATTTCTAACTAAGAGTTTTGTGAAGGGGAAGTTTTGGGGAAAAAATCCCTACACTGTTCACCCCCCCTCTCAGTGTAGTCAGTGTGTCCAACATTAGAGTCTCTCATCAACCAGTGTAAAAAGGAATTAGATTTTGAGTTCGATATGAAATATCTTGGTCTCATTCACTATTACTTGGGACTAGAAGTATGGTAGAAGCATGGTGAAATATTGCTTGGACAAGGAAAGTATGCAGTGAATATTCTACAGAAATTTAGAATGATGGATTACAAATCCATGGCCAATCATATGAACATAGATATAAGAAAAGTAAGAGACTTGGATTCTAATCCAATAGACCCATCCCTATATCAACAATTGATTGGGTCATTTATGTATCTAGTGAATAATCGACTAGATATTTGCTTTGTTGTAAACACGTTAAGCCAGTTCCAGGTGGAACCCAGACATGAGCACTCGATAGCCGCAAAGTATGTTATAATATATATTAATAGGACATTAAAATATTTTTTAAGATACACCTCAACCAGTGATATACAACTTCATGGATTCACAGACTCAAATTGGGCAGGGAGTGCAAAAGATAGAAGGAGTACTTCAGGGATGTGTTTTAGTTTGGGCTCTGTTATGATATCATGGGCCAGAAGGTAACATAAGTTTGTCGCAATCAACACTACAGAAACAAAATATATCGTAGCATGTGAGGCATGTACCGAAGAAGTATGGTTGAGGAAGATGATTTCTGTATTATTTGGGGAAGTACTAGATTCAACTTTAATAAATTGTGACAATCAAAATTGTATGAGGCTATAAGAACACCCAGTGTTTCATGAATAGTCGAAACATATTGAGATCAAATACTAATTTATTTGTGATAAAGTCCAAGCATTCTTGTAACCATAACAACTCAATTTTTAGTTCTCTTCATAACCAGAGAGCCTTGCGTGCTCTTGTCTTCTTGATTTGACCTCAAACCCATTCGAGTGTCCCCTTTATTTTTCCCTTTGCCCATGATTTTTTTACCTTTTTCAACAATATTTCGTGGGTCAGATCAAGAAGTTTCTAGATGGGTACTCTGCCCATCTCCTCATTGAATCCCGAGGGAGGACTTCCCAACTACCAATCTGAATGGTAATTAAGTTTTTTGGGCCAAAAGGTTGTTTTGGTTCTGCGTGATTTATATCCAGTAGAGTACCGATCTAGCAGGGGTCATCTAATCATTACTGGTTCCCCTTACCATCCCTCTCACACATCATGACCCATATGGAAACCCTCTTTCAACAGTCATGCCACAATTTGATTTTATAAATTAACATAATATATACATTACCTTTTATAGAAAGGTTCATTGTTTGTCCAACATTCTCATGACAAATATGTTTATAGTCTTGTTCACAATAATAATAATATTTACAATATAGCGGAAATATGGGTCCTAACCCACATATAGGTAGAGAAATATATTCAGATGTAATAAAGGTCAATATTAATAAGGCCTTTCAATAAAATAGAATAAGGCAGATGTAAGAAGACCCAATAGAATCTTCCGCTTCTAGAAGGATCTTCCTCTAGATTCTTCTCTTGATAGACATATTTAGTATAAATAAGAGTCGAGGGTATGAAAACCCTAGCTTGGAGATTATTGTAATAGAGCGTTGCTCGACTGGAGGTTACCCCCTCGAAGAGGCCCATGAACATTGCTTTCTGAATCAAAGTGTTATTTCTGTTGTTGTTCTTATATCATTTCTAGGTTATTGTGGAGATTTTGCTGGTTATATTACTATTATTCTGCCATTTCTAGCATTTTATTTCTGTTCTGCATACTTTTTATATCTGGTATATTACAAGTGGTATCAGAGCACTTTCCTTGGCAGAAATTGTGGGAATTTTTTTCTTCAGGGTAGAGATATATTCCAACATCTTTAATCCATGGAGATATGTCATTACATGCATAAACCCATAGTTGAGGGATTCATACACATAAGAAATACAAATGGTTCTTAAGAGCACATCTGTTGGCCACCCTTGTAACCCCTATTGGTACCCCTTCAAGTGGTAGCACATCAGACAACACCTGTGTACGGATCAGCCTAGATTTCTTGAAGCCCTCTTTAGATAAACCGATTAGCCACCTGATTGCTATAGTGCCACTGAGAATATCACTCAGGAAGATACTCTCTAGTACCTGGGTAGTCGGGTAGTACGGCTAAGGGTACAGTCTATCCTCTTTAGTTAGTGCCCTGAGATATTGGGCCGAGTACTATTGTTGGACCCTGCATGTATATCAAAGAGCTATAGCATAGGGAAAACCCTTGTCTGTAGAACCCTTGAATACCTAACCCTTGAGGGACATAAACGTAAACAAATTAAAACAGACAAGATCTGTTGCCGCACAACTGTGTTTAGGTTGCCAAATCACTACACTTTTCTTACTGGTTAAGCATTTGGGGATTTCATCGCTGCAATATTCTTCAGACCGGAGTATAACTCTACAAGTGTAAAAAAAATAAAAAAATAAAAAAAAAGTCGGGAAATTTTTTCACCATTATTTGAGACCTATTCCATTGGATTCATCTCTTCACCCTTATCACATTCATTCATATCATTTTTTGGCAAAATTTTTAAACCCGCCCACCCCTTTTTAGTTCACCCATCCTCATGGCCCATACCCGTATCCAAGACCTAGAAGCTCACTTCAACACCTTGCAATATGGTCTCCTCGAGACCCAAAAAGAAGTGAAACAACTCAGTGCCAATGTTGCCTCCATCGATACAACCATCAATACAACCATAAATACAACCATGTAGTCCTCAATGGAGGAATTCAAACAAGAACTGACCACCCATCTTGAATCTGTCTTTGCATCACTCTGCACCAAATTAAAGATCCCTACAGATGACCCTTTCTCTGATGCACCTCTAAATATTGAAGGTGAACATTCCTCCCATTCCCATACCTTTCAGCACCGTCACTTTCAACATGACCTATGCCTTCCACGGGTGGATGTGACCAAATTTGATGGCTCGGACCCCATTGGTTGGGTAACCCAAATGGAACATTATTTCTCTTTGTACAACATTACAGATGACTTGTCCAAACTTTGATATGGTGTTCTCCATCTAGATCAAGAATGTTGGCAATGGTGGCAATGGAGAATAACTTCCCATCAAGGGTATATTGCTTAGACCCAATTTGTGACTGATCTTTATGAACGCTTTGACATTGACACCAACCATTTGGGTCATTTGACAAAGTTGAAATAATCAAGAATAGTAGAAGACTTTATAGCTACCTTTGAGCGCCTGGCTTTTCGAACAGAGGGCATGACTGATGCTTTCTTTCGAGAGTGTTTTATCAATGGCCTCAAGGATGAGATTCGGGCCCATGTCCTCATGGCTCGACCTTCGAGTTGGGTGGAGGCTACTAAAAGAGATAAAGAAGCACAACAGGTTGTATCCTCTCAAACCTGGAAACCCTCCTTTATCCCTCACCCTAAACCCATAAATCCCACTACTCCCTCCGCCCCATTAAGGATCCAAAAATTGACCAAGGATGAAATGGTTGAATGCCAACTCAAAGGCCTTTATTATAATTGTGATGACAAATATTTCCCAGGCCACAAGTGTAAGGAACAAAATTTTTTTATGGCCATCTCTGAGGATATTTCAGAAGAGGATGTTGAAACTCCCTTTGTGTTCAAGTCACCTAAAATTACTGACATAACACCTCCCTTAGACCCTCTCGAAGTGGAACCAGTCATTTCCCTCAATGCTCTCACTACCTTCTCTGCTCCCCAAACCCTCAAGTTAATTAGTTACATCAAGCATCGGAAGGTCATAATTTTGGTTGATAATGGAAGCACCCATAATTTTATTCATCACCGCATTGCCCAAGAAACTCATTGCTACATCCATGTCGTCAATAATTTCCAAATCATGATTTCCAATGGTGGTTCTATGAAATGTGGAGGGCGTAGTGAAAATGTTTATCTCCAAATCGGTGACTACCACCTAAAATCTCATATGTTTGCTATCGACATGGGCGGTTGTAACATTGTGTTGGGTGTAGACTAGCTAAGGACTTTGGGTCCCATTCTCATGAATTATAAGGAATTAACCATTCAATTCGACCAGGAAGGCTACCAATATAAATTTTGAGGCATCATTTCTGGTTCACTTGAGGTCATTAGTTCCCATTGCATGGAAAAGATGCTCAAAAAAGGTCATTCTGGTGTTGTTTCCCAACTCCATGCCATACAAGCAACAGAGACACCGCTGGTGTTGCAAGACCTCCAAGCCCTCCTTTATAGACATCAAATGGAAAGTTCCACTCCCAAAGGACTCCCTCCTTCCCACGGTGTTCATGATCATTCCATTCCCCTTGTACCTGGAAGCCTTCCTCCCAATATCCATTCGTATCGCCACCCCTTTTCACAAAAAAATGAAATTGAGAAAATGGTCTAGGAACTTCTTAATGCAGATGTTATCCACCCTAGTACAAGCCCTTACTCTTCTCCTGTAGTCATGGTCTTGAAGAAATAAGGTTCTTGGAGAATGTGTCCTGACTTTTGTGCCCTCAACATACTGACCATTAAAGACAAATTTATCATTCATGTCATTGATGACCTCCTGGGTGAATTGAGTGGCACCCAATTCTTTACTAAACTTGATCTTTGCTCGGGCTATCACCAGATATGTATGAAATAGGTAGACATTCCAAAGATGACCTTTCGAACTCATGAGGGCCACTATGAGTTTTTGGTCATGCCCTTTGGCTTCTGTAATGCCCCCTCCACCTTCCAAAGCCTCGTGAATCATGTCTTCCATCCCTTTCTTCATCATTTTGTCTTAGTTTTCTTTGATGATATCCTCATCTATAGAAAAACCTGAACATACCATCTTACTCATGTGTATTGAGTGCTCCATCTACTCTTTGAGCACCAACTTTTCCTAAAACAGTCTAAATGTGCTTTTGTTACCTCACAAGTAGAATACTTGGGTCATCTGGTTAGCAAGGATGGCGTCAGGGTGGATCCAAAAAATATTGAGGATATGCAAGACTGGACGCACCCAAAGACTCTCAAAAGATTGCGTGGATTTCTGGGCTTAACAAGGTATTATCACAGGTTTGTTAAGAATTATGGAAAGATCACAACACCTCTCACTTCTCTCCTAAAAAAGAACTCTTTCAATTGGACTCCAGTCGTTGCTCAATCTTTTCAAACCTTGAAGATGGCCATGTGCACCACTCCAGTTCTGGCCCTTCCTGATTTCAAAAAGACATTTATATTGGAATGTGATTCCTTAGGGAAAGGAATCAGTTTTGTCCTTATGCAAGAGGGTCGACCTTTGGCCTTCACCAACAAGCAACTATCTGAAAGGAATCTAGGCAAACCTATCTATGAAAAGGAAATGTTGGCTATTCTGCATGTCGTTGATCTATGGTGCCCTTATCTCTTGGGGCAACATTTCCAAATTAAGATAGACTATTAAAGCCTCAAGTACTTTCTGGAACAATGCAATTCCTCCCCGGAGCAACAAAAATGAGTGACTAAGATCTTTGGATATGATCTTGAGATCATTTACAATAAAAGAAAAGGCAATGTGGTTGCGGATGCACTGTCTCGAAAATATGAAGAAGAAGGATCCCTTTTTTCTCTTTCCTTCATTGTACCTGATTGGCTCTAAGCTGTTCATCAGGAATGGCTACAAGATCCCAAAAGTTTGCATCTGATCCAGCAATTGTAAACCAATGCTCCAGCTCCCCCAGGGTACTCTTGGCTCCAAGATGAACTTCGATACAAAGGATGTTTGTGTTTAAGTAAACAATCAAAGATTAAATCCATGATACTTTATGAACTTCATGCTACACCCACAGTGGGGCACTCCGGGTTCACCAAAACCTATGACAGGGTCAAACGTTCTTTTTTCTGGGATGGTATGAAAGAGGACATCCGTAATTTTGTTGTTGAATATGATGTGTGTCAATGCAACAAGGGAGAAACCGTCAAATCTTTGGGCACACTACAACCGCTTCCGATTCCACCTGTTATTTGGAAGGATATCTCTATGGACTTTATTACCGGCTTACCCAAATCGGGAAATAAATCAGTCATAATGGTGGTTGTGGATCACCTTTCCAAGTATGCTCATTTATGTGCTCTTCAACACCCATTTACTACATCCACGGTGGCTCAAATTTTCATGGACTAGGTATTCAAGCTTCATGGCATGCCACACTCTATTATTTCTTATCATGGCCCAACTTTCACAAGCAATTTTTGGCAAGAATTGTTCAAGCTATAGGGCACCCAATTTCATCTCAGCACAACTTATCATCCCCAGACTGATGGTCAAACAGAAGTTGTCAACAAGTGTTTGGAAACAAGTGTTTGGAAACATGTCTGAGGTGTTTTACCTCTGAAAGGAAAAATCAGTGGGCTCAATGGTTACCCCTAGCTAAATGGTGGTACAACACTTCCTACCATACAGCTACATGCATGACTCATTTTGAAGTGGTATATGGAAAAAAGCCACCTTTAGATCTCTCATACTTACCGGGTACCTCAAAGGTACAGGCGGTTGACCAAACACTTACAGTTCGAGAGGATATTCTTCATACCCTCAAAGAGAACTTGGTCATGGAACAGAATTGCATGAAGCAACAAGCAGATTAAGGTCGCTCTGAACATCAATTTGCAGAAGGGGATCAGGTGTTTCTGTGACTACAACCATACAAGAAAACTTCCCTCAAGGCCAAGCATTGTCAGAAGCTAGCACCCAAATTTTATGGTCCTTATATAGTTCTCAAGCATGTGGGAAGGTCTCCTATCAGTTAGCTCTACCCAGTCATTCAAAGCTACATCATGTTTTTCATGTTTCATGCTTAAAGAAGGTGATTGGAACTAGGTGCTAAATTCAAACCAACCTTCCTGAGTTAGCTAAAGAAGGATCCATTTGGCTACAACTAGAAGCAGTTTTGGACCAGCGTGAGGGTCGCCTGCATCAGAGAACCATCAAGGAAGCACTAGTCCAATGGAAATATACAACTCTAGTAGATGCCACTTGGGAACCAACTACCATTCTGCAACAGTTTCCACATATCAAGCCTTGAGGACATTGAGTTTTCACAATGAATTGGCATGTTGGTAGGACCTTTGTTACCTTTCTTTTTTTTCCAGTGGTTAGTTGTACCAACCATAATTTAGAATGTTTTACTGGCTGCAATTTACATTTTTCAACAGTTTGAGGGGTGACATAACTTAGATTAGAACCAGGGGCAATCAAAATAGAAGCAGGATGATTGGAAATCATACCTTCCATCTCCACCACTGAAGCTTGGTGGTCAACTTGTCTATTATCCAGGGCTTCATATATTTGTGGCACACTTGTAGACACATCATTAATTGTGGTAGCTTCCTGGATGTTGTAGACTCTCCTATTGTCTTGTTGCCTATGTGGGTAGTCCCTCAACAAATGTTCTTCTCCACATCCCCAACACTTCAAGGGTTCTCTCTTTGTATTATCAGTCTTTCCTGGGGATGATCCCAAGAGTTTATTTCCACTTTGAGATGRAAAWTTTTGTTRATACAAACTTTTAGTGGGAAGGCTCATCTTAGAGCCATTTCCATGGTTCTTAAATCTTGATGGTTTAAACCCCTTCTTCTTGAATCCCAAATTGTTTTCCTTTTTCCAATCCTTATGAGGTTTTTCCTTGTGCTTGAATTGCTCATAGAAGTACCTTTCCTTCCTAATGGTGTCTTCTAGGGTCTTGGGTTCATGAAACTCAATCATGTCTCGAAAGAATTGAGGCAATCCACTAATTAAAATTTGTCTTTTCATCCTTTATATAAGGCACATACCTCATCAGCTCAAGCAATTTGTTGACATATTCATCTATGGTGAGTTACCCTAGCTTGAGTTCATAGAACTCCTTAGTATTTTCATCATAGCACCTCTCAAATAGATATTGTTTCTTAAAATATCTCTCAAATTGTCTCCATGACAACTCCTCATGAATTCATTTCACATCCCTAAGATCCTCCCTCTAGATGGAAGCTTTTCCATTCAAGTTGAAAATGGGTATTTAGACCTTTAAATTTTTAGAGTAGTCATGGACTCTAAACTACTTCTTTAGGTCAAGTAGCCATGCATCTACTTCTTCCCTCTTCTTAATCTCTCCATCAAAAGTGGGTGGCTTAGCTTTCTTAAAATATTTAGGGTCACGACCCTTAACACTTTTTCTCCTCTTTCTTCTCCCTTGAAGGGGCGAGTTGGTCTCTCTACTAGACAATTCCCTGAAGTTGTCAGTTCCCTTACTAAGGGATTCTTCATATGATTCCCTGACGTTAGCATGCCTCTTGGCTCCATGTTGAGTCTTATTCGACATGATTTTTCTTGTGTTATTACTTTCAAGGCCATGTTTTTGTATCTCATGTGGAATTTGGTTTTTCTTAGTATTTTGTTCGTCCACATTACTGATTGTTAGCCCATGTTGCAACTTCCTTTGTATATATGAATATATGATAGGCTTTGCAGTAAGAGTGCATTAATTGCAATTTGTTTTTCCTGTTATTTAATCAACATTTCATTGTTTGCCTTACAACTTTGTAATTCTTCCATAAGGATTCTTATAGTTTCATCTAAATATGGAGGGGTTTCCACCACCCTCCTCTCATCATAATCTTCTTCTCTTTTATGTGAGCTTTCTCCAAACTCATGATGTGTCACCATTATCTATGTTGTAGTTTCCTTGCTATCCACTAACTGTTTGAGTGTTGATAACAACCTTTTTTGTTAGTTTGATGTCCTCAAATTTTCTGAACAACATGAGTAATTTTTGTAGGATAAAATTAGCTTCATTATTTCACATACAACATGAAGATGCAATTCAGATTTAAAACATTTAAAAACAGCAGAATGTCTCACTCTTTTCAGTAGTAAAGATTAAATAAGCTCTTAAAGGTGGGTAGGGTAGGGTACCTTTCACCTTAAAGGTTTTCTATTAGAATTTATTCCCGCTCTTTCATGAGCCCAAGAAGGCCAAGTATTGTTTCTTTCTCTGATACCACTTTGTCACACACCCAAACCCCTAAGTACTTATTTTAAGGGAAGGGGTATAAATTTTCCACTTTCCTACAACTCCTTGAATTCCTCGGATGAGGACACCATCACCTTTTTCTCACTCAGAGATTTCCATTGACTATAACCTCATCCAAAATCGAGTTTTGGTTTGAAAGGTATGGTTTTTTGAAGTTTTTGGGGCGGCATTGGCCAATGGCCACCCCCTTTTCCACGTGGCATCCATGTGGCATCACTTATTTCATTTCGTCTATCATGGTACTATCATGACCCATGTCATAATTCTTTGGAAATGATGTGGTCGTAGAAGGAGGGGTTACAAGGAATATTTCCCCAAGTCTTCGTGGATATCGGGCCTTCATCCCTTTGAAAAATCTTGTACAGGTCCAAAAACTTCCCCAGAGACTTGAAGTCCCAAAGTCTCTTTCCATTCCCTATGGTGGAGTTCTATCCACCCTTAGATCTGATAGTTGAAATTTATCCATGCTCAACATGTGGTTTAGATTTAAGAAGGGGGGGGGGGGTCTTCCCACACCTAACTCGTGACCAAAATCATGACACCACGTGGTACTATCTAGGCACACCACATCATAATGGCATATGTAGGCCCATCCAATCTGAGTTGGGCACTAAAACAAGGGAACTTTAGTGCTTTGGCATTTACCACATTGTCCTATATCCTTAAATCTCTCGAAGCCCCAGAGTCCAAGAGTTTCAGAGTGGGTCCCATGCACATACTTATGAATAGGAATTAGGGATAATCACAGTATTTTCCTTAATCTCATTAATTAAGTAATCTTCGGCCTTCGGGCCATATCCTAGGTTACACTCTACTGCAAACTTCTGAAATCCCAAAGGTCGAAACCTTGGAGTTCCACAAATCGTCAATCTAAGATCCTGCGGGATCTTTCTCGATCGTTCGATCAAGAGAAGTAGAAAGATAGAATAAGTGGGAGTATTAACCGAAAGAAAATGGTAGTCACTACCTTATGACCACTTCATCCGATAACACTCCGAAGAGGTTGAAAGGTTGGGTATTGCAAGAATCACGAAGTCCCTCCAGTTGTCTGATCGAGTAGCTGAATTCGGGAAACATCCCCATTGTTGGATATATAAGATGAAAAACATGAGAATCGCACCATTGATCTATGATCATGATCAATGGTGAAGAGAATACTCGTGGTCAAATGTTGGTGAGTGTTTAACACTAAGGCGGATCCCATGATAACGAATCAGAGACTACCAATTGTCAGTCAAACTATATAATCATTGTTTTGAAAGGTTTCCTTTGGCAGAATTAGAGTGTTGGGAGGTTCAAACATCCCAGATTCCTGGACATCCGAAGTCCTGAAGCCTGGAAGGCTTAGCTTCTTTTGCATGTATCAAAGGGTTCTAAGGTCTTGGTCATATGGAACTCCTATTGCCTCGAGGGCTTCAATAGACAAGTTCATGTGAAAGGTAATAAACCTGTGGTTTTAGGCTTATGGTCAGCTAGGACCCCTACATGCCCCAGAAGGCTACGCTTCGAAATATTAACTAAGAGTTGGTTAGGTCTGTGGTTTTGGACCCAAAGTCACATGGTAAAGTGGGTTGAGGGAAGCACCTTTCATCTATAGAAATCAAACTCTATAATGGGAAAATGTATTTCGAGGGATGGAAGAGTTCAGAACTGTCCTATAGAGTCCATCCCGGCTCTGTACTTGTGGACTTGATCCTTGGACAATCCTTTTGGAGGTTTAGTGAAAATAGACTCAGACTGAAGGTCAACTCGCCGTCTACCCCAAATTTCATTTAAAACCCATTAATAACAGTCCTCATTTGCTAAACAAGCTTAACCGAAAACCATTAACACAACATGATATTCAAATTCTACTTCAATTTTCTCATGCCACAAGGCCATCAAAGTTACAATTTTTTTATCATTCAACAAGATAAAAAAAATTATGCCATCATTTATCTCAAGAAAACTCATTGTATAACAAAACCAATCAATACAATATAAAATCAAAATCACACTTTTCTGAAACTTGGAAATTAGTTGGCAACTTCTAAAAGGGGTTCCCTTTTCCACCCAACCATAGCCACAGTTTCTCTTAGAGTATTCCTCAACGGGCCACCCCTAGCTAGATCATGATGCCATGAGATTGGATTTTTCTTAATCTCAGCAACACCAAGGGACAAAGGTTACTCTCCTTTTCCCACACGAGGTTGGAAATCTAGTTTTATATCCACCAAGAAAGGGTGTCTTTTAGCATTATTCACTCAATCCCTACAACTCTTCTTATCAACTTGATTAGAAAATATTGTCTAAGCATTCATGTAACCAAAACAACTTAATTTTTATTTCTCTTCATAACTAGAGAGCCTCGCATGCTCTTCTCTTCTCAATTCATCCTTAGACCCATTTGAGTATCCCCTTTCTTTTTCCCTCTGCCTAGGATTTTTTTACCTTTTTCAGAAAGATTTCGTGAGTCAGATCAAGAATTTTCCAGATGGGTACTCTTCCCATCTACTCATTAAATCCTAAGGGAAGAATTACCAAATACCATCCTGACTGGTAATTAATTTTTATGGGCCAGAACATTGTTATGGGTCTGCACAATTTATATCCAACAAGGTACCGATCTAGCAGGGGTCATCTCACCATTATCGATTCCCCTTACCATCCCTCTCATGCATCATGATCTATCTGGAAACCCTCTTTCAATAGTCATTCCACAATTTCCTTTTATAAATTAACAGAATATATACATTACCTTCTATAGTAAGGTTCATTATATGTCCAACATTCACTTGAAAAATCTGTCTATAGTCTTGTTCAAAATAATAATAATATTTACAATCTTGGGGAAACATGGGTGTTACACGGTCCCACAAATAAATAAAGACTAGATCATTTCATTATAACATCACTCACAATCTCTCCTCAGCAAGTGCACAAGTCCCAGTTTCAGTTGCAGTTACAAAAGCAGTTACGATTGTAGTTTCCAATTGCCAATTACAGTTGCAGTTGTAGTTGCAGTTTCCAATTGAAGTTGCAGTTTCTAGTTATAGTTGCAGTTTCCAGTTACAGTTTCTAGTTATGCAAATTTTGTGGTGCGCTATCTTTGTCTAGCGTTTCTCTAGCCTTGAGGGATCTTCCCCATGCTATGGAACAACCTTATATATGTCAGGTTCTTCATTTTATGGTGATGTATTTTCTCGCTTGAATTCTTATGGGTTTCCCAGGGTAAAAATATTGTGTCTACTGTGCATGGCCATATTTCTATGATTCTATTATTTCCACTACAGTTTTATTTCAGTTGATATTTTCATTGTGTAATTATTCTATGATGACAGTGGCATTAAATTATGTTTGAAATCAGAAGAAAATAATTATCAGATATGGAAATTTGAAATTCAACAAAAATCCCCTAAAAAACAAACCACACATAGTGCATAGAGCACATAGATGAGAGACAAATCATTCTATGATGACTTACCTAAGGATTGAAGGGAAAACCTCCCTCTTGCACACCATGGTCAACTATCCTGATAGATCCATCTTATGCTCCAAAGTAGAATTGGGTTATCTAGAGCCTCAAACCCAATCAAGTAAGCAAATAACTCAATTCTTCCAAGAGTTCTCATGATTCCAACATCGTCCATACTTCTCCTTATAAAAGAATGATCAAACAACTTCTTATATTTAATCCCTTCCTTCAAGACATGCCTCCATATCATTAACTCAAGAGTCCATACAATGTACCAAGAATCTATGAAACTTGTTAGCCACATTATTTCAAAAATTGGGTTGGGGGGTGACATACCTTGCTCTGAAAATTCCACCATCCGCACCTCACACTAGAATACAAGCTCCCTTTCTCCTACCTTGATGGGATTTTATTGCATGGCGAAGAGGGAGTCTGGCGTGACATGTGTGCGTTCATGGCCCCACTTGTTGACACCCCATCCAGGTGAAATGCAAGATTATTTTGATTTAAAAATGTGTGATAAAGTTTATGTAGGAAGTCTATTTTGGTGTGAGTTAGTTAATAAAATACAAAAATAAAATCATACAAACAAGACACATAGTACACTACTCAAAAGATGATGGGGCCTCACCCTAATATGATCACTTGGAGAGGGGTTAATCCCCTCCCCCCAAAATAATTAATTTTATTAATAATTGTATTTACACAGCTGTCTTTTATTTGGATAAGATGTATACCTTATGTCTATTTTGAGTTACATATAATCACAAACTAACTCTTCTAAATAACTAATACAAGACTTTCAATGCCACATACAAGCATTATAATAAGATGGGATTTGAGACATTAAAGAAAGAACATCAGACCAAGGAAGGCCTACTCATAACTCAATGATAATGATAAGAGTAATTATATAGCCAATTTTGAATTGAAAAAAAAAATACTTTCCTTTAGTGCATGCTATACAAGAAACCATTGAAATATTTCATTTACATCCTTAAACTATGAACTACCACATCAATAATAAAAACTATGTGAGAATATTTAGCATGACCTAAACGACTATTAAATCCTAATGTCAAGTGTATCAATATGGTGTTCACTTGTTTGAATGAAATTTGAGTTTGTATTGTACATAAGAAATCTAATCCTACCCAATTTTTTAAGTTGTGTGAAATGAATCAATAGGAAAATGATATAAAAAAATAAAAAATGTGTAGCATATTATAACCCCCCCAAAAATTACACAATGATTTGCAAACAAATGCAAAGTACTTATAAAATATATCTCAAATAATAAACCCCAAAACCTTATAGCCTTTCTATGAAGGAGATGCCATAATAAGATCCATAATTATTTGAAGAGAATAATGGGAAACTTCATACATATTCTAAAAGAGAACATGTACCAACAAATATCACATTTGTGAAGTTGAAATTGTATGAAGGATATGTCATAATAAGATCCATAATTCTTTGAAGAGAATAATAAGTAACTTCTTACATATTTTAAAAGATAAAATGTAATAACAAAGATCACATTTGTGAAGTTGAAATTGAATAGAATTAGGGTGGAATCTGTTGAATTTTGTAACTATGGTCAGTCTTCATAATGTGAAAAGTGAAAAGTCGTGTTTGTTTGAGAGGCCATTTTAGTATAAATAAGGAGCCAGTTTGTCTCATTTGTAACTTAAGCAATTCACATATCTTAGTAAATCTTGTGGTCTCTTTGTGATCTCTACTATTATTCTACAAACATTTATATGGTCGAATTTATGAAGTATAATTTCTTAGTGGTAAAGTGAAAAGTGAAAAACAACATCATTAGAAGTAATTATTAGATTTCAAAAATATTGTGTTATTATCTGTTGCACTAGGAAAATCAACATGGTATCAAAACTTGATCGGACCTGCACAAGACTGCCCTAGACAATTGATCAATCCTAGACCGACTGTGTAGAACAAATTCTCATCCACACTCTGAGGAACAAATATTGGATGGTATTGTGAGGCCAAGCTTCTGAAACCATCAGCACAGCTAGTCGCAGTATTTGTGTCATTATAAAATGGAATATTAGGCATGGCTAGAACTGATGTGATAGAGCTTCCCTCATATTCTAAAATGGCAGTGGTATTCGTGTTATCGAACAAAAATTATTTCCCACTGGAATATGCACGAGAAACCATGTAGTATATGCCTATACCCTGATCGACAGTGAGAAGTACATATGTAGGACCGAGCATAATAAAATTGGTTTGAAGAGGCTTGGTATATGAAGCATCCACTACCAACACATGATCTTCTTATAGTGTTTAGATATTTTGTGAGGAGAATAGTTGATGTAGCAAAGTCTGTGATGTCAACTTATATTGTTAAGGAGACCATTGGACAAGCACGACATTGGTTTTTTTCTCCTATGGGAAGTATTTTGTATCCAGATGGAAGAGTTGGCATGGAGCATAATAGGGTTTGGAAACCCTAATATTCAAAGCACACGCCCAATCACATAAGAAAAACATGTTGAAGAAACTAAGGATATATGTCGTTAGGATTTTTTTTTGAGTGAGTGGTTTCATGAGGATAAGTATGACATAAACGAGGAATAGTTCTAGTCGTTCTCCTCATTGCCAAAAGTAATGGAAAGTATTTTCGACCTTGCAAAAATGTTTTTCAAAATTGATATTGTACCAGTGGATGGATATGAGATTGTAGAGTGTGTTGCCACCGAAACTGATCGAAAATATATTGGCTTTACTTCTACCTCCCAACTTCTTTTGAATGCATTCGGTGTGGAAACACTAGTACCGTCTATTATTTTTCAACAACTTTCTTGAATTATGCATCGACATTTCTCCGCAGAGGCATTGATATAGTCAATCCACTACCTCGCCTCTACAATTTTGAATTAGGTAATATAACCCAAGCCAATGGAATTCTCTACTATATGAATTACATTCCTTTCAGGTAAGATAACCCAGACCAATGGAATTATCGACTGTAGACTAACATTTTCTGCAGAAAATGGTCTAGGACTGACATTCTCCTATGGCACAGATGGTGACTTGATCAGGATGAATGGTCTGTCCCCTATGGCACAGATGGTGATCTGATTAGGGAGGTTGGTATAGGACTAACATTTTCTCTATGTCACATATGGTGACTTGATTAGAGAAAATGGTTTGGGATGACATGCTTCTATAGCACATGTAGTGACCTGATTATAAGAATGGTCCATGTAGCCCATGGCGTGGATTTCAGCATCTGAGAGAATTGATATTTTCCCTATGGCACATATCATGGGCTGATTAGGGAAAATGGTCTTGTTGATGATTAAATTCGCAAGGAGGTTTGGCCCACAAAGTGTTGCTAAAGCCTATTATTATAAAAGATAAATAATACTAGTAGGTGGTAACCACTCATAGATTGGAGATCAAGTATGATGTTTTATTATTGTTTGACACTACTTTCATGGTTGACGATATCTTATTTTATTGGATAATGGATCAGGCATGTTATACAAGGCTCCCTTATTGTTCCAAGATTAATTAACACCGAATTTATCATGGTTATCATCGATGATTGTTCTGATGACACCTACAATAGACACATGCTAGTAATAATGAAGGAAAAGAAACTAAAAGAAGAAATTTCCCTATGCTAACATGATATACTATGTGCATTAAAAAGGATTGTAGAAAATCCAAGCTAACATAGGATATCCATACAAGTTGTCAATATTGTATGTAGCATGGTTGGTATGTGTTTCTACATAATAGAGGTGGTGCTATGCGATACAAGTGGTGCTCTTGGAAATTTAAGTTTGTTGATTCAAGGTGCATGGTTGTTTTGATTAGTAGCTGGCGTGTACTAATGAATTGAATGAACTCACAGTAGGTAAGTGATGTGTATTTACTTCACATCACCTTACCCCTATCGTTGGACGTCGCCCTAATCAAGCCATCTCCCAAACATTATTGTTGTGTTTATGCTCTGATTTTTCAACAGTGAGGAACCGCTCGACCAACTTGCATTTTAATACATTTGATTATAGGTATGTTATTTGTTTATCCCTTCATGAGTCTACTTGATTATGAAATGGATATTGACTCAAGTGTATCATATCTGCTTTCCTTAAGTATTGCGACTGTGTAAAATGGTGTTTGTGATGACACATTGATGATTCTCTTTGAAATGGTGTTGAAGTCATAGCATTATTGGTTATCCTGGTCATTAGTAGTCACACAAGATCTCTATTACCCTTATTGGTTTACTTAGAATATCCTCGTTGGTCTTGGTGGGATATTTTCACACTTTCGCATTGATGTATCCAGTCTGTGGGTTTTTATGGGGTTGAATGGCTGAAGCATTCATGTCACCACGCATTGTACATGTGAGAAGTTGATTGTTCTCACCACTAGAGGTCACGAAGTGAGTTTCATGTTCTTACTTGGCCATGTCTTCACCTCTGTGTGGTAGTTTTTGATCGAATGGCACGAGGGTTATACCCTACGTGAAAATTGTTAATATTATGGTAGTTTTGGGAGGTATTTACCTCCACGTGTAAACCTAACGAGAAAAGAATATTCTGAGAAGAAATAAGAAACCCTAATGAGCTGGCTAATAACTCTAGAAGACAAGTCAGCTCAAGAGGATAATTGGTATTAGGTTATTAGCCTACAAGAGAAGAAATCGGCCAGAAGAAATATTATATACTAAGTAAATAGACACCCAGTATGAGAAGTCAGCCCAGGAAGTTAGCCAGAATTAGTATAACTATAGGAGGCCAATCTTCATTCTGGAAGGCATTCTCAGAATTGCAGAGAAGCACTTGTGCACACTACAGTTGCCTAGTTTGTGCGCAAGTTTGGAGGAGAGTTGTCATTATAGTTGTTGCAGCTAGAAGATTGTGTTAAGGCTTTCACTATCTCTTGGTTATGGTTTGGACTATCTGATCAGCTCTTTTTTGGTGTGCTATTCTTGGGGAAAGGTGTGCTACCCTTTTTTTGGCTATCTATCCTAGGGTTTTCTTCCAGAGTGATTCTCTGTCAAGGTTAAGGTGCTCGGAGGGTGGCTTTAGCCTATGGTTGGGTGCCAATAGTGATATTGTCGATGGTAAAATGATCACATCCATTATATTCTAACAGTTTATGGGCCCACACCTCCTTCATTCAGTCTAACCACTGGAAGGGAGCATATCCATAAGGATACTAAGCTTGTTGAAGAACTGTTGCTATGGTTTCTAGTAGGAACAGTCACCAAAGCACTACCACTAGGGTTACTAGCAGGTGCAGTTGTAGAAACTCAGATTGACCTGATTTATGGATAAACCAATGCACCCTAGCCTAGCACACCTCTTGGTACTCTCAGGAAGCTAAAATGTCAAGTTTGAGTTTTTGGTCAAATCTAGGGTTGACCAAGTCAAGGAAACCATGAATTAATCTATGAAGTCAGAAAATGAGTTAGATGGAGCTTCTAACTCCAGAGCATGGAAAATAAGGATTGGCCTCATAATTTTCAAGAATAAAGTGTTGGATATCGTGAAAGGAATGATCATGAAACCAGAGTTTGAAGAAGGAAAAGAGAAGGAACTGCAGAACGTTGCAGTTATGGAGAAGTTCAAAGATGGTGACATCAATGCCATGAGTATTATAGTGGATTCTATAAAATACCACTTGATACCCTACATATCCCATCTTAACTCATCGAAGAATATGTATGATGCCCTAACAAACCTCTTCTCAGTCAGAAACATTAGACAAGTAATGAGTCTAAAGAATGAGCTCTGTGACATGAAGATGAATGATGATGAAAACATAACATCATACTTTGTGAGAATATCTCAGTTAAGAGATCAACTACAAGCTATTGAAGAGATCATTTCAGAGAAAGAATTGGTAAACATAGTACTCAATGGTATTCCCAAGATGCAGGATGCATTTTCCGCAAGCATGAACACAAGGAAGGAGTATCCTACATTTGAAGAACTTTGGAATCGATGTGCACAAGAAGAATCAAGGATTAGTGCAAAAGAGAAACCTCAAAAGAAATACGATGATCAAGCATTCATAGCAAGAATCAATAATTTTATGAACAAAAGGAAGTTTGGCTCAAGGAAGAAGCCAATTCAAGAGAAAGATATGTCAGAAATACAATGCTTTGGCTACCGAAAATAAGGTCACTACAAGAATCATTGTCCCAAGCTAAAGAAAAGGAAGAATACACATGAATCATTAGTTTCCGAAGAAAAGGAACCTAAAAACAAGACTAAGTAGGATGAAAAAGACTTCTTCTCCCGAGACAAGGTAACATTACTCTTCATAGTTCTTGTATATACCATGTTTTTTGTACATATATTGCATATCTACTTCTTAGAAGATAATGTATTCAAAGATAAATTATACCTATGGAAGAAACAAAATTGATTGCTATCATTATGACTACAAGTCAAAAAATACAAATGAAAGGATGAAGTACATCAAACAATTCATGTGGAAGTTATTACATAAGTAACAACTACAAGATAAGCCGAAATCATAATCAATATTGAAGTAAAAGACTTGAATAAGTCACCAATCAAAAAGAAATTGGAGAAAGACTTATGACACCTTGTAGAAGGCAATAAGGATGCACACAGAAGCATGGATTATGGAGGGATTTGATTATATATTTCCAAAAGAAAAACATGCACTCATACATGAAGCAAGGATTAGGATGGAGTTAATCCTATGATCCATTGAAAATGATGAAGTATATATCCATGGTAGCAGCCATGAAAGGCAGTACATGTTCAATTTGACCTTAGAAGAAATATTCCTTGAAGAGAAGCCTTAAAGTATCCCTAGTTGTCCATCCACATCCATGATCCTATGATGAAAGAAAGAAGTGGAATCTCTAGGGCATGGAATCTATAAAAAACTCCATGGACCCAAGATCTAAAGAGAAACATGAGGAAGAACATAAGAAAAGCCATAAGAACCAGTCGTTGTATCAAGAATCACAATATTACCAGCCTAATATGAACTCACTAAAATAAATCAAGCAAAGGAACTAAAAGTTGTGATGAAGAACAGTGTATGGAAGACTTATGAATGAAATCATTGCGAGATATAGAACCAGAGGTTCTCCCAGATGGAGGGAGAAGACCATGATGATTACTCATTTCAGTAAACCAAACATACCTCTACATGAGTCATTATATCAGCTGCAATATCCATGGGTTGGAGTTCTACATCAGATGAATGGAAAGAATGTTCTCCAAAGAAATTGAACAAATATCCTATGAAGAGAAACCTCAAGGCTTTGAGTCATACAAGAAAGAAACCCTTGTATGTAGATGGAAGAAGACAACTTAGTGGAGAACCTCCAATGCACAACAGAAGCATGGTGAAGACTTTCTATAACATATATATTGTATCAGAATGATTACTTAGAATATCAGGATGATGGATTGTCAATCCATGACAAAGATCTCATGATGACAGAAGAAGTGCCACATGGATATGTTCCAGTTTGACCCTTTCCACGATGTTGTGAGCTAGCAGGAACCCAAGAGGAATCCAACAATGATATAAATTATTGATGAGATCTATATGAAGCCTTCAAAGAAAACCATTGTTCTAGACCGAAGTACATTTGAGATGAAGCATTACATTCTCTGTGATGAAGTCCAGAAAGGAGAAAGTGGTTCTCCAATATATATCTCCACAGATGAGCAGATAAGCAGACATTTTGGTAAAGCTTCTATCCAAGATGAAAGAGTTTGTTGGAGCTCATGGAGATGAATTCATTATTGAAAAAAGAAGAGATGACTCCCAGGTTGGGAGGGAGCACTAATATTTTATTGGTTGATGGACAGTCATTTTTCAGTTTAAAAAATGGTGCAGGATGAGCAAGTTCTTTCCAAATTTAGAAAGTGGTTTGAGATTTCTGACAGACAGGCATTTTCTAGTTCAGAAAATGGTCTAGATCGAACGATCATTTTCGTAATGAAAATGGTTCGATGGATTATTGATGTACCATAAACAACGATTTCCAATTATGGTTAACATGGGGAATGGTCTAGGGCAGTCTCTCTTCTTGAGGGTTACTCAAGAAGACTGGCCCACCTCGCCGGACAATGATTTCCCATTGTGGTTAACATGGGGAATGTTCCATTTTGGAGGTTGGTGCAGGATAGTCATTTCCTTAGGAAATGGTCCATGCAGTCATTCCTTAGAGAAGATTCATTCTCTCAATGTTGCACTTTGTTTAGTGTCGGAGGAATTTGATTATATATTTCCAAAAGCATGGATTATGGAGGGATTGATTATATATTTCCAAAAGAAAAACATGCACTCATACATGAAGCAAGGATTAGGAGGGAGTTAATCCTATGATCCATTGAAAATGATGAAGTATATATCCATGGTAGTAGCCATGAAAGGCAGTACATGTTCAATTCGACCTTAGAAGAAATCTTCCTTGAAGAGAAGCCTTAAAGTATCTCTAGTTGTCCATCCACATCCATGATCCTATGATGAAAGAAAGAAGTGGAATCTCTAGGGAATGGAATCTAAGAAACTCCATGGACCCAAGAGCTAAAGAGAAACATGAGGAAGAACATAAGAAAATCCATAAGAACCAGTCGTTGTATCAAGAATCACAATATTACCAGCCTAATATGAACTCACTAAAAGAAATCAAGCAAAGGAACTAAAAGTTGTGATGAAGAACAATGTATGGAAGACTTATGAATGAAATCATTGCGAGATCTAGAACCAGAGGTTCTCCCATATGGAGGGAGAAGACCATGATGATTACTCATTCCAGTAAACCAAACATACCTCTACATGAGTCATTATATCATCTGCAATATCCATGGGTTGGAGTTCTACATCAGATGAATGGAAAGAATGTTCTCCAAAGAAATTGAACAAATATCCTATGAAGAGAAACCTCAAGGCTTTGAGGCATACAAGAAAGAAACCCTTGTATGTATATGGAAGAAGACAACTTAGTGGAGAACCTCCAATGCACAACAAAAGCATGGTGAAGACTTTATATAACATATATATTGTATCAGAATGATTACTTAGAATATCAGGATGATGGATTGTCAATCCATGACAAACATCTCATGATGACAGAAGAAGTGCCACATGGATATGTTTCAGTTTGACCCTTGCCACGATGTTGTGAGCTAGCAGGAACCCAAGAGGAATCCAACAATGATATAATTTATTGATCAGATCTATATGAAGCCTTCAAAGAAAACCATTGTTCTAGACCGAAGTACATTTGAGATGAAGCATTACATTCTCTGTGATGAAGTCCAGAAAGGAGAAAGTGGTTCTCCAATATATATCTCCACAGATGAGAAGATAAGCATACATTTTGGTAAAGCTTCTATCCAAGATGAAAGAGTTTGTTGGAGCTCATGGAGATGAATTCATTATTGAAAAATGAAGAGATGACTTCCAGGTTGGGAGGGAGCACTGATATTTTATTGGTTGATGGACAGTCATTTTTCAGTTTAAAAAATGGTGCAGGATGAGCAATTTCTTTCCAAATTTAGAAAGTGGTTTGAGATTTCTGACAGACAGGCATTTTCTAGTTCAGAAAATGGTCTAGATCGAATGGTCATTTTCGTAATGAAAATGGTTCGATGGATTATTGATGTACCATAAACAACGATTTCCAATTATGGTTAACATGGGGAATGGTCTAGGGAAATCTCTCTTCTTGAGGGTTACTCAAGAAGACTGACCCACCTCGTCGGACAATGATTTCCCATTATGGTTAACATGGGGAATGTTCCATTTTGGAGGTTGGTGCAGGATAGTCATTTCCTTAGGAAATGGTCCATGCAGTCATTCCTTAGAGAAGATTCATTCTCTCAATGTTGCACTTTGTTTAGTGTCGGAGGAATGGCCCAGGGCGGGGAATGGTTCAGGTTCAAAAATTAGGGACAAACATTCCTTAGGGAAGACTCATTCTCTTTAGGTTACACTTTGTCTAGCGTCGAAGGGATGGCCCAGGGTGGGGAATGGTCCACGCTCAGAAATAAGGACAATTATTCTTCCTTGCCTTAGAAGAATAGTCCAGATAGCTCATAATTGATGTTTTACCTTTTGAGGGAAGATGTTCTTCCAAGATCTCACAGACGTGAGTGGAAGAATGACCCAGATGATTTAGTTTATATCATAACATTGTTTCTGTGTAGGTTGATATCAGATGATTGTTATGAAGACTGTATATCTTTAGACAGTAGATGTATACTACTGTGGTGGATGTATTCCACTATTTGTGACTATATGTCACTAATCAAGTACCTATGTGCTACTTGGTGTGGTAATGTACCACTGGATTGAAGTTGTGTACTACTATCGATAGACATAGTTGTGCTTTATTGAATGATATTGTTCTGATTTCCTTGAAGACTATCAACAATGTTAAAAATGATTATCAGCTAGATGGATGATCAATGGACAGAGATTTCCCAAATGGAAAATGGTTCAGGACTTTTATTTTTCTAGGACATATGTACAGATTAGAAGAATGGCTCTTGTGTCACTCTGTGGTATGAGTGAATTATCCAACATCATTTCTAATTACTCAGATAGATTATGGTTTTGAGATATGATGAAGCTGATGACACTGATGGTGATGATGGTGCTCATGATCTAGTTATGAGATAGTCTATACAACTACTGAGTGAATGGTATGTGTTGGAGCCACCTTTGTTTTTTATCCCATTTTTAATTTCATATCTTAATGCTTGAAATCTAAAGATGGTTTTCATATTTTCCTTCATTTGTTCCAAAATCTTTGAATTCTCATCACGCGAACGACGACGGTTATCATACTCTCAAGGCGAGTTCTACTTTTTGTTCAAATGATTTTCAACTTTTTTTTTACCTCAAGATTTTGTGTGTCAGATGTTATATATCACATAGTTCACAAGTCCCAAAGAGAGAAATGACAAAATCACTTTTAAGTTTTACGCAAGTCAGTAGCGAGAGTAAATTTTTTCTAAATTATAGTTAAGCATCATCGGGGTTTCTAAATTCTAAATCTTATGCTGAGATTTTGGCTCAGATACAATCCCTGGCACCCGAAGAGAGGTTCAATGTTCTAAAATTCCAAGAACATCAACGTAGTTGTCTTCCCACAGTATTGCGGGGTGAGAATCCAAGTACAATAGAGGTGAAACAAAAAGAAACCAAAGGCTCCAAAGATGCAGCACCCAGCCAAGAAAAACACCAGGATGGGGAAGAGAAAACTAGGAGTCCGAAAACAGAGATAAATACTCCCGAGCCGCCAAAAAATCAAACTCCACTCACTACTCTAGGATAGCCAACTAAGAAAATCAGAGATCCCATCGCCTCCATTACTCCCTTTTAGTCAACTCAGGGAAACATAGACATAGGGTGGTTTTTAAATGAAGAATTGAGACCTATAAGGGTGGAAGAGATCCCTCCAAATGAGTTCTTTTTTGATAAGAAGAGAAAGGCTATGGTAAAAAGAGAATTCTATCACGAAGAAGGATCAATAGCCAAGAATTTCAAGGTGTTGACCGATGGAAAAGATAAGAAGAAAGAAGAGTTTGCTACAGAAATAGTCGGGACATTAGGGGCATATGCCATAGCAAACCAATTTTTAGTTGGGGTTTTGAAGAATCAACTAAAGCTAAAAAATCACCTCATCAAAACCATAGAAGCTAAACTAGCCATAGCAGAGGAGGCTGCCAAGGACCAAGCAAGCGCAGGAATAGAACAAGCATGGTTGGTCGATAAAAAGGAGATAGAGTTGTTCAAAACTAAGCTCGAACAAGCAAAGATGGTAGTTTAGAACAGTCAGATACAAGTGGGCCAACAAAAAGACTTGATTGAGAAGCTATAGGCTAGAGTGGAAATTGTCGAAAGTAAAGTGGAGATTCAGAGCAGGGTTTCTGCAGCCCAATGAAGTTTACTCGCTGAGGTAGAGACAATTCGGGACAACTGCTTACTCATTGATGAAGTATTGGAAAATTTATCTATCAGAGAAAGAGAAGCTGGAGTAGCTTGGGTCACATTTGAAGAGGCTGTAATAGCTACAAACAATAGGGAATCGGAATGTACTTCCAGGTTTTCCATTTCGGAGCAGACCAGAGGAAATATTTTATTGAAAGAAAGGGAGCACGGTATAGCAGAAGGTAAACTTCAAGCCAAGAAGGTAATGAAATCCTTTGAAGAGGATTTTGGTTCTATAGATGGTAATCTGTTAAGCATTAATAGTGAAGGCAATGCTAAGACATTGAGTCAAATGAACATAGTGAAAATATCGCTGGATATAAACGAAAAAGAAGAAAGAGATTCGACCGAAATCTCACAAGAAACTATGGCAGACATAGTTCAAATAGATAAATGTATGATTAAACCAAGTGTGAAATTATGTGCTATTGACATCATAAACCGACAGATGGAAGAAAGGTTGTTGCAATTAGCCCGATATTGTTACTCTTTTGAGGCCAATTGTCAAGCGGAACTGTCAAGGTTGATATCTCGGCTAGTGGAAAGATGTGTCACTTGTACCGAGCATGCGAGAGGGAAAGCTTCTCGTACCAAATAAAGATAGAGATAAAGAAATGAAATGATTGATATCCTTCTTGTTGTAATTGAAAATCCTAGAACGATTGAGATTCCATCATATGTAAATCTGTATAAATATACAATAGAAGGAAGGAACAAAGGCTGGACCTTTTTGTGTCGATTGTAATAGAGGTTTTCTATTTTGAGAGCTAACCTAAAGAAAATCCGAAGATTCTCAATTTCGTCACGATTGTGTTATGAGTTTGTTTTCTTATATCTCATATTTCATTTCATTTCATATTTGTATCTGATGAATTCTTCGCTATAATTTAGCACAACCTCTACTATAGTGAATGAATTCTAGTTTTCTATATTGTTTACTGTTTTTCCTCTATACCAGCTATCAGCAAGTATAAGACCAATCAACACTTTAGAATGCTATATATATTTTATGCTTCATCGGGTTATTTCTTTACCTTTTTCTTCTTCTATTTATAAGTGAGATTCTCCCTTGATAGGAGCCTTGCACAATAGACAGCTTAATGTTTTCTCCCACCTCATACATCTTTATTAAAATATAACTCAATTACGGGAAAGGGCCTTTGTTTTGCACCCTATTTTCACTTCTAGAACTGTAAACTCTCTTTTATACAACCGAAATTGAGACAACACCTAATTTTCCCCGAGCTTTTCTTATCTTTTTGTTCCTCTATGACTGTCCCTATAACAAGACAGCCTAATATCGAACCCAGACTATCATATCAAACACATATTGCCTTAAATATTTTTGATACTATTCTTCAAAAACAACCACTACTCAGGTTGAGCTCGAACATTCATGGGCAGCGATTGAAAGGGATATAAATATCCAGGAACATTTGGAAGCTAGACAACCCCAACTCAGAAATCAGCCCTAGTTTCCCTTACCGAAGGTTGACATTTCTTCCTTCTCTACCCCTTAATCACTTTCGAATGCCTAGATAGTGTACTTCTAAGACTTAAGTACAGACTCTGGAACAACATATTTTTGGCGCCATTGCCAGGGACTGAAGCTACGAAATCTTTTTCCCTGGGAAAACGACATTTTTTTTTGTTGAAAGTGCCACCCTTTGATAGTGAACAAAGAGTGCACACCTTTTAAAGGATTTCCAATCTTTCACTTGGTGACTCCACGATTAATAAGCTAGCATCCAGATGAAGCAATACCAGGAAAAACTCAGATGGTAAACAGACCACACCTGTGACCGATCCTGAGAAGATTTTAAAGGTGAGAGGCTCTCTTAAGCCGACCTCTGCAGTCTATCAGCCTAAGTACCCACAACTGAAGACCAAGAGTTCTTATGAACCTTCAACTTCACGCAACCCTATTTTTGACACTAAATATCTAATGTCAAACTTCTTTGAAGTTAGAAGCGAAACCCATTTGATAACCCCTATAGAAAATAAAAGAAAAAGTCCTATAGAAAATTTATCTACTGTCGATATATCATCGACTCTTTAGTTGAATTTTGTGACCTCACACAGTCTCGAACAATATTTCACACATCCAGCTTCCACACCCATTGGTTCCCTTGACTACATCTCTTGCAAGTCTGAAGAGCCAAGCCCTCGCATCCCTTACCAGTCATCCTCAGATTTTTCACCCTGCAAAGAAAGTAAAGATTCACTTTTAATCTTCCAAAACCCCCTTTACAACTTTCCACTAATAATGATGGCAACCGTTGTAGGAGGAGGTGGAGGGGTTGTTGGAGGAGGAGGTGTAGGTGCTCCTAGGGGAGGAGCTAGAGGCCAAGGGCCTACCCCCCTCCCAGAGTGTTTTCTAAAGTGGTAGCAAGATACCCTCCCTTGGTGTTGCCCGTTCCTCTGCATGACCTTCCCAAAAATTATATAAATTTTTTTCCAAAATTCACCAGGGAAGGAGATCTGACCGTAGCCAAACACATAAATTTATTTGATCAATTCGCAGACATCCTAGGTCTCGAACATGAAGATGTGTATTCAAGGCTTCTCGTCCAAACCTTCGAAGGTCAGGTCCGAACTTGGTTTCAAAGTATACCCGTAGGATCTATCTTGTCCTATGACGCCTTGGAACATTCTTTCCTTAGACAATGGGGTGAAAGAAAGGACCACCTGTATTATTTAACTAAGTTTGGGTCTTTAAGAAAAAAGAATTCAGAAATAGTTATGGAGTTTATTCAAAGATTCAATAAGCTGTATAACAAAATCCCAGCTGAGGTTAAACCATCCCAACCCACAACCAAAGTAACTTTCGCGGGGGCTTTCGAACCATATTTTTCAATTCTTTTACGGAAAAGAAGGGGAGCTACTTTAAACCAAATGCAAGATGACGCTGTAGAAATTGAGTCAAATATGATGCCTTCTGGTAAGTTAAAAGCTAAAGTAGAAACAAGAAATCGAGAAACTAGACGCTTTAGAGAACAAGCAGGGCCGTCAGGGTCTAATAGATACACAGATGACAAGGTAGAAGATATGGCCAGGGTAATTAAGGAACTATCTAATAAAATATCCAGAATGGAGCTAAAATAGCCCAAAGCTGATTATTTTGCCAAAAAATATTTCAAGAGGAATCCCAACCCCCCAAACTAGCAAAGACAGATAAAAAATGAAGATCAAAAAATGCAAACTCCCCTAAAGAACGAAAATTTTATAGGAGTGAAAAAATCTCCAAGATTTCAGAGATTCAGGTGATGATGTCACGAACTTCGGTGAAACTGTATCTGACTAGAGAAGATTATGAAAAATCTCTAAACACTCAACAATCGTCGGTTAGGGGTGAAGAAAGAGATCATACTGACATTTGTAGCTCTCAAGAAGAAACCGAAATGATAATGACTGAGGTCCAACCTAAGTATAACTTCAGATCTAAGAGTAAGCCCATTTCAGCTACTCAACCTAAGAAAATTCTCCCAAGAGGTCAAACTTATGAGCCTACTCTAGAAGAAATCATGTTACCTAACAACAAAGCGAAAGCAGCAAACACACAAGAACCCGAAGTGGGAAAAGTTGAGACCCAAACACAAGGAACTGAAATAGCTAATACAATTACACCTTCAACCAAGATCATGAGTAATAAAGCGGTCCAGGCAAATAAGTCGGAAACAAAGGATTCAGAAGTCCCAACTAGAGAAACAAACAAGGTGAGCGGAGTTTTCAGTTTCAAAAATGAGATAAATAAAATTAAGATACCAATTCCTCTGGTAGAGTTAGCAAAAAACCGAGTTTATTGAAAGCAGATTACCAAAGTGATAGGTGTATCAGAGCTAGAAAGTCAATCTGACATTTTAAACCTGGAAGATGAGAAACCAAACATCACTTTTGGTCCACATTTTGAAGGGGTCAAAGACATTGTTGCTCCCTTTTATATCACCTTAAATGTATACGATCAACTGCTACATAATTGCATGCTAGACTTCGGAGCCTCCCATAACGTGATGCCTAAAATTATTATGGACAAATTGGGTCTCCAGATCACCAGACCTTATGGACATCTTTACTCTTTTGACTTGAGAAGAGTTAAGTGTATGGGAATGATAAAGGATTTAGTAGTCACCCTGGCACAGGTCCCAGTTAAGAGTATCTTTATGGATGTGGTTATTGTTGATATTCCCCCCAAGTATGGCTTACTATTGTCTAGGTCATGGGGAGCCAAGTTGGGGGGTTCTCTTCAACTAGATATGACATTCGCCACAATTCTTGTGTTTGGTGGATAGTTTACTCGGTTGTACAGGGAGATGAGGTTAGCATATACAGTAAGCAACCCTCAAAATATGAACAATTTCCCTATTTACATTGCAGATCAAGATTTAGGAAATTGTATCTTATCTTTTGACGATGGCTTAGATGGTTGCACAGAGGAAAACGATATAGAGCATGAAGATTTAGGTTACATGACCGAGGATATGTGTAGTACCGGTATCTGGAAAATATTTTTTGACAGTGCCTCGTCTTGCGAAGGGGCTGGTGCAGGAGTGCTTTTTGTGGCTCCTGAAGAAAAGTTTGTTGTTCCTTTTTCATACAGACTGCAATGGGATATAGATTATACTAAAAATGTATGTGAATACGAAGCTTTGGTCCTAGGATTAGAGGCTATCAGGAAGCTAAAAATAAATAACCTATATGTATACGAAGATGCGAAGTTAATAGTCAAACAAGTAAATCGACAGTACCAAGCCAAGCATCCCAGATTAAGATCATATAGGAATTGTGCCTGGGATTTGATGGAAAATGTTTTCTCGTCTGTAAATGTCCACTTCATCCCATGTGCAGAAAAATTACATGCTGATGCATTAACTAAGAAGCTTTGACTTTCACTCCTCCTACAACCTTTAAATTGAAGTATCACATAGAGATAAGACACAGACCATCTATACCCGATAATATCTAACACTGGTAGGTTTTTGAGGATGATGAACAAATTAAGAAGTTTCTTGAAGCAGTAGGTGACTTTTATGAAACTCACGTAGATCAAGAAAATCAGAATGACCAAGTATGGATCATGCAAGAAGGGGAGGACCATCAATCTTTCCAAGACAAAATCGCAAATCATCGTATGTTGGTCCTAAAAAATAACCAGATTCTGAAGGGACTGATCCCTCTAGAAAGATTGTTTGATCAAAACGACATACCTATAAAATCCACCTTACAACCCCGACCAGAAAAGGTTGAGGACTATGACATAGGAACCAAATAAAAATCTAGGATGGTTAAAATATCTAAACTCCTACCCCCTAAAATAAAGGACAAATATAAGGACCTACTCAGACAATTTAAAGACGTGTTTGCCTGGTCTTACGATGAGTTAAGAACCTATGACACTGTCGTGATCGATAATAAGATACCTTTAAAACCTGCGGTCAAACCTTTTAGACAAAAGCTTAGGTAGATCAACCCCATTTATTTCCTGTGGTCAAGAGAGAAGTGAAGAAAATGTTGGAGGCAAAAATTATAGTACCTCTGAGATATTCTAACTGGGTGGAAAATCTGGTCCTGGTTAGAAAAAAGAGTGGAGAAATTAGACTGTGACTGTGCGTGGATTTCAGAAATTTAAATAAGTCCTCTGTTAAAGACAACTATCCACTGCCTAAAATGAATCATGTGCTAGAAAGGGTAGTTGGGGCGAATAGAATGTCTATGATTGACGATGTCTCTGGATATAATCAAATTGCCATGAATGAACAAGATAAAGAAAAAATAGATTTTACTACCCTTTTGGGTACGTTCATGTATGATAAAATGCCTTTTAGTTTGATGAATGCAGGAGCCACGTTCCAACGCACTATGGACATCTCTTTCATCAGAGAGAGGGATAAGTTCATAGTCATCTATCTCAATGATTTAACAGTTTTCTCCAAATCCGACAAAGAGCATCTGGTACATCTTAAACAAACATTCGAAAAATGTCACAGGTTTGGTCTATCCTTAAACCCCAAGAAATCACACTTCGCCATGCAAGAGGGTAAATTATTGGGTCATATTATATCTAAGGATGGAATTAAGATTGATCCTAAGAGGTTTGAAGCAATAGACACTATAAACATTCCTAGAAATGTAAAAGAAATTCAATCCTTCTTAGGAAAAATAATTTTTTTATGAAGATTTATCCCAAATTTTGCTGAAATTGTTAAATTGAGCATAGATGTGCTGAAAAAGAATAGCGAAGTAAAGTGGACAACAGAGGCCAAAGCGTCTTTCACACACATTAATAAATTCATAGCTGAGGCACCTGTATTAGCAAGTCCCGATTATCTGAAAGACTTTCTTATTTTCTCATTTGCCTCCGAACACACAATTTTCGCAGTGCTCCTCCAAAAGAACGAAGAGGGTTTCGAACAGCCGATTGCCTTTTTCAGTAAGAGCCTGAGAGATGTAGAACTTAAATATGATATAATAGAAAAACAAGTGTATGCCATGGTAAAAGCACTGAAGGCATTTAGAACATATGTATTACATTCCAAGATCATTGTGTACGTACTGACCAGTTCTGTGAAAGATATTTTGGTACAACCAGACAGTGATGGGAAAAGAGGACGATGGCTGAATAATATTCAAGAATTTGACTTGGAAATCAAACCTACTAAATTGATAAAAGGACAAGGCCTGGCCAAACTTTTAGCTGAATCAAATATCATATCTCTAGATATAAACTGCATACAGGGATATGAGGAAAATATGAACGTAAATGAGCTTGATGAACCAACAAGTGCAATTAAGATCGAGGAAAAATTTGTATCATTAGAATGGTACAGAAACATAGTATCCTACCTGCTGACTCTAAAATGCCCTAGTGAACTATCACCATCAAAGGCTAGGACTTTAAAGCTTCATGCAGTTAAGTATTGTAGTATTGTATCGCTGAAAATCAACTATATTGGAAAGACCCACTTGGTTTCTTATTAGTCTGCGTAGTCAAATCAGAAACATAAAGGGTTATAAGTGAATTTCACGAAGGAGATTGTGGAGGACATCACGCTTGGAGGGCCACAGCTTACAAAATTCTGAGGGCTGGATATTACTGGCCAAAACTCTTTTCAGATTTTAACGCCAAGGTCCGAGCCTGTAACCCTTGTCATCTATTTGCAGGTAAACAGAAACTCCCGGAAATACCTTTAGTTTCGGTCAAAATTGAAGCCCCTTTTCAACAATGGGGGCTAGATTTTATAGGAGAGATTAATCCACATTCTAGCGCCCAACATAAGTGGATCTTAACTACCACAGACTACTTTACCAAATGGGTGGAAGCTATTCCAACTAAAAGGGAAACTGACTCGGTCGTAATAGATTTCTTAGCAGACACTATCTTGTCAAGATTTGGCTGCCCCCGAAAGATAGTCACGGATAATGCTCAGGCTTTCAAATCTATGGCTATGATCAGCTTCTGCCAAAAGTATAATATCGTTCTTGGCCATTCTATAGCATACTGCCCCCAAGGAAATGAATTGGTCGAGTCATATAACAAGAGCCTGATCAATATAATTAAGAAAGTGTTGGATGAAAACAAAAAGTCTTGGCATGTACATTTAAAGTACGCTTTGTGGGAAAATCGCATAGGCACTAAAAAGTCTATCCACATGTCTCCTTTTCAGATGGTATATGGGACAGATGCAATGTTACCTATAAATTTAGCACTCCTCATGATGAAATTTTGACAAGATCAGAAAGAAGAACCAAATCACATCACCAGAAGGATAAATAAGCTAATCGAGGTTCAACAACATAGGGTCAAAATAGATGAAAGGTTGCAGAAGTATCAAGACGACATGAAGGCATTATTCGACCGTAGGGTGAAGGATGGATATTTCCTCCTAGGTGATTTAGTATTAAGATGGGATGCAAGGAGGGAAGAAGCAGTGAAACATGGTAAATTCGATCACCTCTGGTATGGGCCATTCAAAGTCTCGACTCTCGAAGGAAAAAATTCTTTCCTACTAAAAAATCTAGATGGTGAAATCCTCAACACCCCTGTCAACGGGCGTTATCTGAAGCATTATATGGCATAAACAGTCACCAAAAAAAAATAAAAAATAAATAAATAAATAAAAATAAATTTCATTTAATTTTAGATTTATATATTCATATATAGAATTTTTACTTATGTATATATATTTTTCATTTAGCTTTGTTATTCTGATTTTCTTTAGTGAATTTTTGACACCTTTAAGATAGCCTCAATAACCTTCGTATTTGCCTTTTACAGGATTCCAGCTGCAAACAAAACAAGAAGGAGAAGTAAACCGAATGTTGGGTGTCAAAAATAAATTGGCTTAAACAAGTGATACCAAAGATTTTTGATATTTTGCAAAGAAAATGAAACGATAAGGTAAAGGTTAGATTTCCTAAAAGACTTGTCTTGAAGGGCTATCAAAGAAAACCAAGATAACCTCATTCAGATAGTAACATCATTTGAACTAATAAATAACAGAATGTTTCCATGTTTAATCGTTTACGAAAGAATAAGACAAAATAAACAAGTCACTCAAATTAAAGCAGTCAGTCAAAGTAAAGCACCCCCGAAAAATATTTTGAAGAGTCAGTTTTGATTTTTTGACCTCTTCTTTTCAGTCCATAAATCTCTATCTGTCACCCTTTTCTGTTTTCAGGTTTACCCTTTAAAAAGTCAACATCTTTCCATTTTTTGCATACGTGGGGAGAAGAGACTATGTTTCAACCTCGAGATCTTCAAAGAAGATTTTGGAAAGAAAGTGGGTCTTCACAACTCCTCGGTCCCTTGCTAAACAAAGTGACACTTAAAGTGATCCTAATTTTCCTAGGTTTTTCAACAGTTTTCGAGGATTGAGGCTTGCTCAAATAGAATACCCCAAAAAACTTATTTTTCCCTTTATCCCTGTGAACGAAGGTGTTTTGAAAGTTAAGGGAAGGTTGGTACTGAGTAATCAAATTAATTTGACAGACCTATAATGAAAAATATTACACAGATATCAGCCCTGATACAAACTAATTGGCCCCATCTTCATGCTCTAAAAAAACCAAGTTATAAGAGAGACGGTGAAAGGAAATTCAGAAATGATTTCCCTCGTCTCAACATTTAAATGCACAAAACATATTCCAAAAGGGTGAAAGGAAATTCAGTAAAAGGGGCCAGATAACTTCACCGAGGTACTAAACAGACTCGCTGACAGTGAAGTAATATCTAAGATATCTGTAAGGTTGTTATACATTAATATCACTCTACTCTAGTAGCCAAGTATTTTTAAAACCTGATCTACATCCCATGTTAAGACATGGCTTCCTGATTAAAAACATATAATCTTCTTCTTTTGATTCAAGCCGATAGCCACAAGATCTGTTGGGTCTCCTAGAACTATTTTGATTGTCTTAAGGCAGACCTGAATTCAGTAATGGGAAGGAGAAAGTCGTGAAAGGGACTACAACTAAGTTTAAAAAGTATCTGAGTTTTGAAAATCTTTTCAAAGGTAAAAAAAAAAGTCCCTTTCCCCTTCGGTATCCTGTTCTCAGGAACCTTTCACTGGAATAAAGCCATTGACTCCATTTACCCAATATCGGCACATGGTCTACTATTCTTCCCATCTTATAGGAAAACATGATCCCTAGTTGGAGCCACCTTTGTTTTTTAGCCCATTTTGAATTTCATATCTTAATGCCCGAAATCGAAAGATGGTTTTCATATTTTCCTTCATTTGTTCCAAAATCTCTGAAGTCTCATCACATAAATGGTGATGGTTATCATACTCTCAAGGCAAGTTCTACTTTTCGTTCAAATGATTTTCACCTTTTTTTTTTCCTTGGAATTTCATATGTCGGATGTTATAGATCACATAGTTCACAAGTCCCGAAGAGCGAAACGGTGAAATCAATTTTAAGTTTTACCCAAGTCAATAGCGAGAGTAAAATTTTTCTAAATTACGGTTAAGCATCATCAGGGTTACGCATCTCGACGTTTACTAACTCCAAAAGTCGTACTGTCATAATCCCGATAACCGAAACCACGAGATTATTGTTTTAGTAACCCACATTAATGTTAAAGGTAAAAATCTTAGCCGTGGTTAAGCTCTGTCGGGAATTCGCAACTCGGTGTATTTTCCTTTAAAATCTACACTGTCAAAGCCCTGAGTCATGAAGTCGCGATAAAAATAGGAACGTAATTAATCAAACACTTAATCCGGTTTTATCCCCTATTTTAATTAAAACATATCATATCGATCTCACGATTTTGCATCTCGGCATACGAACTTCTCGGAAGCTATACCTTCGAAGCTCCGAGTCGCGAAGTCACGATCCCACGATTTCGAAACTCGGCATATGAACTTCCCGAAAGCTATACCTTCGAAGCTCCGAGTCGCGAAGTCACGATCTCATGATTTCTTGACTCGACATACGAACTTCCCAAAAGCTATACCTTCAAAGCTCCGAGTCACGAAGTCACAATCTCACAATTTCGTAACTCGGCATACGAACTTCCCGGAAGCTATACCTTCGAAGCTCTGAGTTGCAAAGTTGTGATATAAATAATCACGTAATTAATTAAGCACCTAATCATAATTATGTTTTTTATTAACCAAAGATAATCATTGCAATATCGGGTCTTAGAGGTTCAAAGGGTTAAAGAGAAAACTCCCGATGTAGCGAGTACCGAAAGATTAATTAACGTCAATAAAACCTGATTAATTGATCTAAGCTAGTATTTCTCGTGATTTGATGCATGCACAGTCTACGAGGCAATCTTAATTTTTCCTTGCGCCAACTGGCATTTCGAACTGCCAAAAATTTATGGCATTAATTAGAAACAAGGCGAATTGACAAGTAAGGATTGGGGTTTTATTGCTAAATTTATATTTAAGCATGATTTGACTATTCTATTCTTGAAAAGTACCGAGTTTTAAATGGTTGAATATATAGAGCTGTTATTTGTTATCGCAAATTCATTTCTATATTACACAGAGAAAACTTTTCTCAGCGAACTAATTTCTGTATGTATACATATTTCTATCGCAGAAGAGCTAAAGCAGGATATCCTGACATGGCCCCGCGAAAAGCATCTAGAGCCAACGTTGAGGTTTCGGGACAAGTTTCAGACAATGTCGCTGATACTTCACCTCGAAGTGTCGACTTTGTCAGGACCTGGTCGTTTGTTTCTGATGTTCTACAGTCCAAATTGGTAGATTATTCTGATGATTCCAGTGACATTGAAATAGACAACCTGACCACCAAATATAAGATCGTTGTCTAATCTGGAATGCATAAAGTAGCGGCTAGGCCATGACTACTCCCTTACTATGATATGGTCTAGTGGGCATTAGACCATGTGGACATACCAACCAGAACCATCATCAATGAACAAAAAGTCACTCTTGGGACTTTCAGACCCGAACAACTACAGGCTATGTACAAGTTGCCTATCGTGTCGGACCTTACATACGATGCCGAATTCTTGGAGAAATTCAAACAGAAGGAATGTGTGCAATATGAAAATACTATGTCCAGTTTAATCAAAGATTGATTTTCACACCTTACGAAGTTCAGGGCAGACAGTAATGGTATATATTCAATAGCTTCCTTGGAACCGCAGTTCAAATATGTAGCTATGATGACCTGCAGACTATATGGGAGAGAGGACACCACACATTTATTTCTTTAGTGGGTGCCTCTAATACATTCAGTTGTCAAAGGTTGTTCCTTCGACTGGCCTAAAAAATTTTCTGATAGCTTGACTAGTCGAGTTACAGAGTATCGGGCGCAGAGGAAGAGTGGAAAGATTGCTTCATTCTTTATGTCCATGTACATTATGGATGCCGTGTGTTTTATAACACCCTTTCCCTTAATGAGATGGAGTTGTACTCCATCAGAGGCAAACCCCATCCACATCTACCATTCAAAACTGTGGGAAAACAAAGTGAAAGATTTTGTGTATGAAATCTTTAACTAGGTAATGGTACCACTGCATGTCACTATTTTCGACCACCCGCCACCCAGGATCTCGGACAGTATAGCTACGAATATGAGCAATATAATTGAATGGTATGTAGAAGAATAATTCTCATATCTCAGGGTTTTCGGGGCTTATGTTCCCCCGCATGCATTGCCATTATTCATACCCGACAAGCTGGCTTGTCATGAGGTTGCTAGGAAAATCGTAATCAGTGGCATAAGCAAGGAGCTTAAGGGATATTCAAAGAAGGTATGGCCACCTTTTCCTGTTCATTTAAATTCATATTCTTTGTTAGATTTCAGGCATGCTAAAGCTGAGGCAGCAGCCCTAGAAAACCTAAAATTGGTTCATATTGAATTCAAGAAGCACGATCCGGAAAGGGTCATAAGTAATCACTTGGCCAGTTGTGGACTCAAAAGGTTTGAACACAAGAATTCCCCCTCGAATGATTTTTTCCAAGGTGTAAGATCTTATGCCAAGATTTTGGCTCGGATACAAGCCCTAGCACCTGAAGAGAGGGCTGATGTTCTAAAATTCCAAAAGCATCGACGCAGTTGTTTTCCTGTAGTATTGCGGGGTGAGAATCCAAGTACAATAGAGGTGAAACAAAAAGAACCCAAAGGCTCCAAAGATGCGGCACCAAGCCAAGAAAAACACCAGGATGGGGAAGAGCAAACTAGGAGCCTGAAAACAGAGATAAAGACTTCCGAGTCGTCGAAAAAGTAGACTCTAGTCACTACTGCAGGACAGATAGCTAAGAAAATCAGAGATCCCATCGCCTCCATTACTCCCTTGCAATCAACTCAGGGAAACATAGATGCAGGGTGGATTTTAAATGAAGAATTGAGACCTATAAGGGTGGAAGAGCTCCCTCCAAATGAGTTCTTTTTCGATAAGAAGAGAAAGGTTGTGGTAAAAAGAGAATTCTATCAAGAAGAAGGATCAACAACCAAGAAGTTCAAGGTGTTGACCGATCGAAAAGACAAGAAAAAGAAGATTTTGCTACAGAAATAGTAGGGACATTAGGGGCAAATGCCACAACAAACCAATTTTCAGTGGGTTTTGAAAAATCAGCTAAAGCTAAAAAATCGCCTCATCAAAACCTTAGAAGCTAAACTAGCCACATCAGAGGAGGCTGCCAAGGACTAGGCAAGCGCAGGAATAGAACAAGCACAGCTGGCCGATAAAATGGAGAAAGAGTTGTTCAAAACTAAGATCGAACAAGTAGAGCTAGTAGTTCAGAACGGTTAGATACAAGCGGACCAGCAAAAAGACTTGATTGAGCAGCTACAGGCTAGAGTGGAAATCGCCAAACATAAAGTTATAGATATTGGGATGTCCCAGTCCCAAGCAATGGATATTTGGAGCAGGGTTTCTGCAGCCCAAAGAAGTTTACTCGCCAAGGTAGAGATAATTCCGGACAACTGCTTACTTGTTGATGAAGTATTGGAAAATTTATCTGTCAGAGAAACAGAAGCTGGAGCAGCTCGGGCCACATTTGAAGAGGCTGTAATAGCTACAAACAATAGGGAATCATAAAGTACTCCCGGGTTTTCCATTTCGGAGTAGACCAGAGGAAATATTTTATTAAAAGAATGGGAGCATAGTATAGCAGAAGGTAAACTACAAGCCAAGAAGGTAATGAAATCCTTTGAAGAGGCAGTTGGTTCTATAGATGGTAATATGTTAAGTATTGATAGTGAAGGCAATGCTAAGACATTGAGTCAAATGAATATAGCGAAAATATCCCTGGATATAAACGAAAAAGAAGAATGAGATTCGACCGAAATCTCACAAGTAACTATGGCAGACATAGTTTAAATAGATAAATTTATGATTAAACCAAGTGTGCAATTATGTGCTATTGACATCATAGACCGACAGATGGAAGAAAGGTTGCCACAATTAGCCCAAGATTGTTACTCTTTTGAGGCCAATTGTCAAGCGGAACCGTCAAGGTTGATATCTTGGTTAGTGGAAAGATGTGTCACTTGTACCGAGCATGCGAGAGGGCAAGCTTCTAGTACCAAATAAAGATAGAGATAAGGAAATGAAATGATTGATCTCCTTCTTGTTGTAACTGAAAATCCTAGAACGATTGAGATTCCATCATATGTAAATCTGTATAAATATACAATAGAAGGAAGGAACAAAGGCTGGACCTTTTTGTGTCGATTGTAATAGAGGTTTTCTATTTTGAGAGTTAACCTAAAGAAAATCCGAAGATTCTCAATTCCGTCACGACTGTGTTATGAGTTTGTTTCCATGTATCTCATATTTCATTTCATTTCATATTTGTATCTGATGAAAGCTTCACTATAATTTAGTACAACCTCTACTATAGTGAATGAATTCTGGTTTTCTATATTGTTTACTGTTTTTACTCTATACCAGCTATTAGCAGTTATAATACCAGTCAACACTTTAGAATTTTATATATATTTTATGCTTCATTGGGTTATTTCCTTACCTTTTTCTTCTTTTGTTTATAAGTGAGATTATCCCTTGATAGGAGCCTTACACGATAGATAGCTTAATGTTTTCTCCCACCTCATACATATTTATTAAAATATAACTCAGTTATGGGAAAGGGCCTTTGGTTTTCACCCTATTTTCACTCTTGGAACTGTAAACTCTCTTTTATATGACCGAAATTGAGACAACACCTAATTTTCCCTGAGTTTTTCTTATCTTTTTGTTCCTCTATTACTGTCCTTGTAACAAGACAGCCTAATATCAAACCTGGACTATCAGATCAAACACATATTACCTTAAATATTTTTGATACTATTCTTAAAACAACCACTACCCCGGTTGAGCTCGAACATTCATGGGCAGTGATTGAAAGGGATATAAACATCCAGGAACAGTTGGAAGCTAGACAACCCCAACTCAAAAATCAGCCCTAGTTTCCTTTACCGAAGGTTGACGTTTCTTCCTTCTCTACCCCTTACTCACTTTCAGATGCCTAGACACTGTGTTAGAATATAGAGGATTGTGCTCCTTTAACCATTGACGATACCCTTGTCACCCAAACACAGGCCTTAAGCCACCCTACGAGCACCTTGACCTTGATCGAGAAGAGAATTATGGCTGCAATCAATAGCCAAGAGAGGCTAAATGCACCAAGCAAAAGAATAGAAACAAAACTGAACAGATGATCCCACCCAAAAGCTAGCGCACCACTTTCCCATATCTCCCAGAAAATTGTGCACCAAATTGTTGCTACCTGCAACTACCTGTGTAGATATTGCTCTCACTACAACTGTTGAGATGATAAATAATGAAACTGGTGCACTGTATTTATAGTGGACTGACCAGTCTAACTGGGGTCGACCTGGCCAGTCTAAATGGGCCGACTTCTCCTTCTGGGCATCAATAAATTCAATATAAATATATTTGTTCAGCCGACAACTTTTCTAGGGTTTCCTTCAATTCTTTGCTTCCTTCTGGAGGATTCTAGTCTTGTCATAAGTCATAATAGCGGTTCATACCTCCCAAAGCTACCATAATATTAACACTCCCTCCTAGCTAGGGAGGTATGGTCTTGAGCACAACAGACCATTCAACTGGTAGCACCACGAGCACCTTTCATTATTATTTGACTGGATAATCTCCTATGATAACTGGTACAATATCAATTTATAGAGCACACCTGTGTCTATTCCAGTAGTACACAACTACTCAGACTTTGTGAAACACAATCACAAATTGTCCTTCATAAAAGATAGCAACCTACATAGAAACAATGTTATGATAAAAACTGTATCATCTGGGCCAATCTTTCACTCACATCTGTGAGATCTGAAAGAATGTCTGCCACCACAGTAGTCTTCATCTGCATAGAAACAGGGTTATGATAAAACTGAATCATCTGGGCCAGTCTTTCACTC
>JASDQU010507634.1:0-19933 GCA_032191745.1 Picea mariana | reverse complement strand
AGAACATTACTTAAGTGAACATGATTACCTGATTCTAGTTTGATGGAGGCTTGTCCAAATCCTTCGATGGGGTAGGTGCTTTTGTCTCCAAGCTCCACTTTGTACGATGTCTTTCTCTCATTTAGATCTGAGAGTCTAGATTGATCTCCTGTCATGTGCCTGGAAGCTCCATTGTTGATTATCCACATATCATCTTCAATTGTCCTGGTAAGTGTTGAGTAATGTAAGAGACTAATTGTTTCGCACATGTCTTCAATTGACTGATAACTGGTCATGCCTTGATCCAAAACTTCAACAATGTCATTTCTCTCTATTGAGAAAGTCAATAGGTGCATTGGGTTAGGGGGAATCTGGATCTCTTCTCCTTGAGAAAGATGCTCCATCACAAGGTGTTGGATCTAATAATTAGGGTTTCTGCAACTTCTACTGCTAGTAACCCTAGTTGCAGTTCTTTGGAAGCTGCTCCTGCTAGTAACCCTAGTGGTAGTTCCTCAATGAGCTCAATACCTAGCGGTTATGTTTCCTTCCAGCATTTTAGGCTGACTGAAGGGGGTGTGGGCCCATAACCTATTAGAATATAAAGGATTTTGCTCGTTTAACCATTGACAATACCCTCGTCACCCAACCACAGGCCTTAATTCACCCTTCAAGCACCTTGACCTTGAGCGAGAAGAGAATTTTGGCTGTAATCAATAGCCAAGAGAGGCTAAATGCACCAAGAAAAAGAATAGAAACAAAGCTGAATAGATGATCCCACCCAGAAGCTAGCACACCACTTTCCCAGCTCTCCCAGAAACTTGCGCACCAAATTGATGCTGCCTGCAACTGCCTGCGCAGATACTGCTCTCACTGCAACTACTGAGATGATAAATAATGAAACTGGCGCCCTGTATTTATAGTGGACTGGCCAGTCTAACTGGGCCAACTTCTCCTTCTGGACATCAATAAATTCAATATAAATATATTTGTTCAGCTGACAACTTATCTAGGGTTTCCTTCAATTCTTTGCTTCCTTCCAGAGGNATACAATAATATTAACACACTGTACTTCTAAGCCTTAAGTACAGACTTTGGAAGAACATATTTTTGGCGTCGTTGTCAGGGACCGAAGCTACGAAATCTTTTTCCCTGGGAAAATGACATTTTTTTTGTTGAAAGTGCCACCCTTTGATAGTGAACAAAGAGTGCACACCTTTTAAAGGCTTTCCAATCTTTCACTTGGAAACTCCACGATTAATGAGTTGGCATCCAGATGAAGGAATACTAGGAAAAACCCGGATGGTAAACAGACCACACCCGTGACTGATCCTGAGATTATTTTAAAGGCGAGAGGCTCTCTTAAGCCGACCCCTACAGTCTATCAACCTAAGTACCCACAATTAAAGACCAAGAGTTCTTTTGAACCTTCAACTTCATGCAACCCTCTTTTTGAAACTAAAGATATAACATCAAACTGCTTTGAAGTTAGAAGCGAAACTTGTTCGATAACCCCTATAGAACAGAAAGGAAAAAGTCATGTAGAAAATTTATCTACTGCCGATATATCGTCGACTCTTTAGTTGAATTTCGTGACCTCACATGGTCTCGAAGAATATTTCACACATCCAACTTCCACACCTATTCATTCCTCTAACTACATATCTTGCAAGTCCTAAGATACAAGCCCTCACATCCCTTACTAGTCATCCTCGGATTTTTCACCCCGTGAAGAAAGTAAAGATTCACTTTTAATCTTCCAAAACTCCCTTTACAACTTTCCACTAATAATGATGGCATCCATAAGAGGAGGAGGTGGAGGGGTTTTCGGAGGAGGAGGTGGAGGTTCTCCTAGGGGAGGAGCTGGAGGCCAAGTGCCTTCCCCCCTTCCCAGAGTGTTATCTAAAGTGGTAGCAAGATACGCTCCTTTGGTGTTGCCCATTCCTCTGCATGACCTTCCTGAAAATTATATAAAAAAATTTCCAAAATTCACTGGGGAAGGAGATCTGACCGCAGCTAAACACATAAATTTATTTGATCAATTCAAAGACATCCTAGGTCTCGAACATGAAGATGTGTATTTGAGGATTCTCATCCAAACCTTTGAAGGTTAGGTCCGAACTTGGTTTCGGTGTCTACCCACATGATCTATCTTGTCCTATGATGCCTTGGAAGATGCTTTCCTTAGACAATGGGGTGAAAGAAAGGACCACCTATATTATTTAACTGAGTTTGGGTCTTTAAGAAAAAATAATTCGGAAACATTTATGGAGTTTATTCAAAGATTCAATAAGTTGTATAACAAAATCCCAGCCGAGGTTAAACCATCCCAACTCGCAGCCAAAGTAACTTTCGTGGGGGCTTTCGAACCAGATTTTGCACTTCTTTTATGGAAAAGAAGAGGAGCTACTCTAAACCAAATGCAAGATGATGTTGTAGAAATTGAGTCAAGTATGATGGCTTCTAGTAAGTTAAAAGATAAAGTAGAAATGAGAAATCGAGAAACTAGACGCTTTAGAGAACAAGCAGGGTCGTCAGGGTCTAATAGATATACAGATGACAAAGTAGACGATATGGCCAGGGTAATTAAAGAACTATCTAACAAAATATCTAGAATGGAGCTAGAATATGCCAAAGCTGATTCTTTCACCAAAAATGATTTCAAGAGGAATCCCAACCCCCCAAACCAGCAAATACAGATAAAAAATGAAGATCAAAAAATACAAACTCCCCTAAAGAACGGAAATTTTATAGGAGTGAATGATCTCCAAGATTTCGGAGATTCAGATGATGATGTCACGAACTTCGGTGATGACTACACACAACCATATCTGACTAGAGAAGATTATGAAAAATCTCTAAACACTCAACAATCGTCGATTAAGGGTGAAGAAAGAGATCATACTGACCTTTGTAGCTCTCAAGAAGAAATTGAAATGATAATGGCCAAGGTCCAACCTAAGTATAACTTGAGATCTAAGAGTAAGCCCATTTCAACTACTCAACCTAAGAAAATTCTCTCAAGAGGTCAAACTTATGAGCCTACTCCAGATGAAACCCTGTTATCTAACAGCAAAGCGAAAGTAGTAAACACACAAGAACCCGAAGTGGGAAAAGTTGAGACCCAAACACAAGGAACCGAAACAGCTAATACAATTACACCTTCAATCAAGATCATGAGTAATAAAGCAGTCCAGGAAAATAAGTTAGAAAGGATGGATTTGGAAGTCCTAACTAGAGAAACATACAAGGTGAGAGGAGTTTTCAGTTTCAAAAACGAGATAAATAAAATTAAGATACCAATTCCTCTAGTAGAGTTAGCAAAAAACCTAGTTTATCGAAAGCAGATTACCAAAGTGATAGGTGTCTAAGAGATAGAAAGCCAATCTGACGTTTTAAGCCTGGAAGATGATAAGCCCAACATCACTTTTGGTCCACATTTTGAAGGGGCCAAAGACATTTTTGCTCCCTTTTATATCACCTTAAATGTATACAATCAACTGCTACATAATTGCATGCTAGACTCCAGAGCCTCCCATAACATGATGCCTAAAATTATTATGGAAAAATTAGGTCTCCAGATCACCGGAACTTATGGAGATATTTACTCTTTTGACTTGTGAAGATTTAAATGTATGGGAATGATAAAGTATTTAGTAGTCACCCTGGGACAGGTCCCAGTTAAGAGTATCTTGATGGATGTGGTTATTGCTGATATTCCCCCCAAGTATGGCTTATTGTTGTCTAGGTCATGGGTAGCCAAGTTGGGGGGTTCTCTTCAACTAGATATGACATTCACCACAATTCCTGTGTTTGGTGGATAGTTTACTTGGTTGTACAAGGAGACAAGGTTATCATATATCGTAAGCGACCCTCAAAATCCGAACAATTTCCCTATTTACATTGCAGATCAAGATTTAGGAAATTGTATCTTATATTTTGACGACGGTTTAGATGGTTGCACCCAGGAAAATGATATAGAGAATGAAGAGTCAGGTTACATGACTGAGGATATGTGTAGTATCGGTATCTGGAAAAAAAAAATTGACGGTGCCTCATCTTGCGAAGGGGCTGGTGCAGGAGTGCTTTTTGTGGCTCCTGAAGAAAAGTTCGTTGTTCCTTTTTCTTACAGACTACAATGGGATATAGATTATACTAACAATGTATGTGAATACGAAGCATTGGTCCTAGGATTAGAGGCTACCAGGAAGCTAAAAATAAATAACCTAGAGGTATACGGAGATGCGGAGTTAATAGTCAAACAAGTAAATTGTCAGTACCAAGCCAAGCATCACAGATTAATATCATACATGAATTGTGCCTGGGATCTGATAGAAAACTTTTTATCGTCTATAAATGTCCAGTTCATCCCAAGCGCAGAAATCTTACATGCTGATGCATTAGCTAAAGCAACTTTGACTTTCACTCCTCCTACAACCTTTAAATTGAAGTATCACATAGAGATAAGACATAGACCATATATACCATATAATATCCAGCACTGGTAGGTTTTTGAGGATGATGAACAAATTAAGAAGTTTCTTGAAGCATTAGTCGAATTTACTGAAACTCACACAGATCAAGAATATCAGAATGACCAGATATGGATCATGCAAGAAGGGGAGGACCCTCAAGCTTTCCAAGATAAAATCGCAAATCATCATATGCTGGTCCTAAAAAATAACCAGATTCCATAGGGACTGATCCCTCTGGAAAGACTGTTTGATCAAAACGACATACTTGTAAAATCCACCTTACAACCCCAACCAGAAGAGGTTGAGGACTATGACATAGGAACCAAAGAAGAATCCAGGATGTTTAAATATCTAAACTCCTCCCCCCTGAAATAAAGGACAAATATAAGGACCTACTCTGACAATTTAAAGACATTTTTGCCTGGTCTTACGACGAGTTAAGAACCTACGACACTGTCATTATCGATCATAAGATACCTTTAAAGCCTGGAATCAAACCTTTTAGACAAAATCTTAGGTAGATCAGCCCCATTTTATTTCCTTTGGTCGAGAGAGAAGTGAAGAAACTTTTGGAGGCAAAAGTTATAGTACCTTTGAGATATTCTGACTCGGTGGCAAATCTGGTCCCGGTCAGAAAAAATAGTGGAGAAATTAGACTGTGACTGTGCGTGGATTTCAAAAATTTAAATAAGTCCTTTCTTAAAGACAGCTATCCGCTACCTAAAATGGATCATGTGATAGAAAGGGTAGTTGGGGCGAATAGAATGTCTATGATTGATGGTTTCTCTGGATATAATCAAATTGCCATGAATGAACAAGATAAAGAAAAAACAACTTTTACTACCCCTTGGGGTACGTTCATGTATGATAAAATGCCTTTCGGTTTGATGAATGCAGGAGCCACGTTCCAACGTGCTATGGACATCGCTTTCATTAGAGAGAGGGATAAGTTTGTAGTCATCTATCTCGATGATTTAACAGTTTTCTCCAAATCCGATGAAGAGCATATGGTACATCTTAAACAAACATTTGAAAAATGTCGCAGGTTTGGTCTATCCTTAAACCCCAGGAAATCACACTTCACCATGCAAGAGGGTAATTATTGGGTCATATTGTATCTAAGGATGGAATTAAGATTGATCCTAAGAGGGTTGAAGCAATAGACACTATAAACATTCCTAGAAATGTAAAAGAAATTCAATCCTTCTTAGGAAAAATAATTTTTTTACAAAGATTTATCCCAAATTTCGCTGAAATTGTAAAATTGATCGTAGATATGCTAAAAAAGAGTAGCGAAGTAAAGTGGACAACAGAGGCCAAAGCATCGTTCGCACACATTAAGAAAGTCATAGCTGAGGCACCTGTATTGGCAAGTCTCGATTATCTGAAAGACTTTCTTATTTTCTCATTTGCCTCCGAACACACGATTGTCACAGTGCTCCTCCAAAAGAACGAAGAGGGTTTCAAATAGCCGATCGCCTCTTTCAGAAAGAGCCTCAAAGACGTAGAACTTAAATATGATATATTAGAAAAACAGGCGTACGCCATGGTAAAAGCACTGAAGGCATTTAGAACATATGTATTACATTCCAAGATCATTGTGTACGTACCGACCAGTTCTATGAAAGATATTTGGGTACAACCAGACATTGATGGCAAAAGAGGACGATGGCTGGCTAAGATTCAAGAATTTGACCTGGAAATAAAACCTACTAAATTGATAAAAGGACAAGGCCTGGCCAAACTTTTGGCTGAATCAAATCTCAGAGCTCTGGATATAAACTGCATACAGGGATATGAGGAAAGTATGAATGTAAACGAGCTTGATGAACCAGCAAGTGCAATTAATATCGAGGAAAATTTTGTATCATCATAATGGTATAGAAACATAGTACCCTACCTGCTGACTCTAAAATGCCCAAGTGAACTATCACCATCAAAAGCCAAGACTTTAAATCTTCATCCGGTTAAGTATTGTATCACTGAAAATCAACTATATTGGAAAGACCCGCTCATTTTCTTGTTAGTCCGCTTAGTCAAATAAGAAACATAAAGGGTTATAAGTGAATTTCATGAAGGAGTTTGTGGAGGACATCACGCTTGGAGGGACATAGCTTACAAAATTCTGAGGGCTCGGTATTATTGGCCAAAACTCTTTTCAAACATTAACGCCAAGGTCCGAGCCTGTAACCCTTGTTAGTTATTTGCAGGTAAACATAAACTCCTAGCGCTACCTTTAGTTCTGGTCAAAACTGAAGCCCATTTTCAACAATGGGGGCTATATTTTATAGGAGAGATTAATCCACATTCTAGTGCCCAATACAAGTGGATTTTAACTTCCACAAACTACTTTACCAAATGGGTGGAAGCTATTCCAACTAAAAGGGAAACTGACTCGGTGGTAATAGATTTCTTAGAAGACAATATCTTGTCAAGATTTGGCTTCCCCCGAAAGATAGTCATGGATAATGCCTAGGCTTTCAAATCTATGGCTATGATCAGCTTTTGCCAAAAGTATAATATCATTCTTGGCCATTCTACAGCGTACTACCCCCAAGGAAATGGGTTGGCTGAGTCGTCTAACAAGAGCCTAATCAATATAATTAAGAAATTGTTGGATGAAAACAAAAAGTCTTGGCATGTACATTTAAAGAACACTTTGTGGGAAAATCGCATAGGCACTAAAAAGTCTATCGACATGTCTCCTTTTTAGATGGTATATGAGACAGATGTGGTGTTACCTATAAATTTAGCACTCCCCGTGATGAAATTATGGAAATATCAGAAAGAAGAACCAAATCACGTCACCAGGAGGATAAATCAGTTAATCGAGGTTCAACAACATAGGGTCAAAATGGATGAAAGGTTGCAGAAGTATCAAGATGACATGAAGGCATTATTCGACCGTAGGGTGAAGGATAGAGATTTCTTCCCAGGTGATTTAGTATTAAGGTGTGATGTAAGGAGGGAAGAAGTAGTGAAACATGGTAAATTCGATGACCTCTGGTATGGGCCATTCAGAGTCTCGGCTCTCGAAGGAAAAAATTCTTTCCTACTGGAAAATCTAGATGGTGAAATCCTCAACGCCCCTGTCAACAGGAATTATCTGAAGCATTATATGACATAAACAGTCGCCAAAATAAATGAATAAATAAAAATAAATAAATAAATAAAAACAAATTTCATTTAATTTTAGATTTATATATTCATATATAGAATTTTTACTTATGTATATATATTTTTCATTTCTCTTTGTTTTTCTGATTTTCTTTCGTGAATTTTTGACACCTTTCAGATAGCCTTGATAACCTTCATATTTCCCTTTTATAGGATTTCAGCTGCAAACAAAACAAGCAGGAGAAGTAAACCGAATGTTGCGTGTCAGAAATAAATTGGCTTAAACAGGTGATACCAAAGATTTTTTATATTTTACAAAGAAAATGAAACGATAAGGTAAAGGTGAGATTTCCTAAAACACTTGTCCTGAAGGGCTATCAAATAAAACCGAGATAACCTCATTTAGACAACAACATCGTCTGAACTAATAAATAACAGAATGTTTCCATGTTTAATCGTTTACGAAAGAATAAGACAAAATAAACAAGTTACTCAAATTAAAGCAGTCGTGAAGTCATGATAAAGATAGGAATGTAATTAATTAAACACTTAATCTTGTTTTATCCCCTATTTTAACTAACACATATCATCGCGATCTCGCGATTTCGCAACTCAGCATACGAACTTCTCGAAAGTTATACCTTCTAAGCTCTGAGTCGCGAAGTTTCCATCTCACGATTTCGCAACTTGGCATATGAACATCCCAGAAGCTATACCTTGGAAGCTCTAGTCGCGAAGTTGTGATCTCGCGATTTCACAACTCGGCATACGAAATTCCCAGAATCTATACCTTCGAAGCTCTGAGTCGCAAAGTTGCGATATAAATAATCACGTAATAAATTAAGTGCCTAATCATAATTACATTTTTTATTAACCCAAGATAATCATCGCAATCTCAGGTTTTATTGGTTCAAAGGGTTAAAGAGAAAACTCCCAATGTAGTGAGTACCGAAAGATTAATTAACGTCGATAAAACCTGATTAATTGAGCTAAGCCAGTATTTCTCATGATTTGATGCATGCACAGTCTACGAGGTAGTCTTAATTTTTCCTTGCGCCAACTGGCATTTCAAACTGCCAAAAATTTATGGCATTAATTAGAAACAAGGCGAATCGACAAGTAAGGATTGGGTTTCTATTGCTAAATTTATATTTAAGCATGATTTGACCATTCTGTTCTTGAAAATTACTGAGTTTTAAATGGTTGAATATATAGAGCTGTTATTTGTTATCACAAATTCATTTCTATATTACACAGAGAAAACTTTTCTCAATGAACTAATTTCTGTATGTATACATATTTCTATCGCAGAAGAGCTAAAGCAGGATCCTCTGCCATGGCCCCGCGAAAAGCGTCTAAAGACAACGTTGAGGTTTTGAGACAAGGTTTAGACAACATCACTGATACTTCACCTCGAAGTGCCGACTTTGTCAGGACCTAGTCATTTGTTTCCGATGTTCTACAGTCCGAATTGGTAGATTATTCTGATGATTCTAGTGACAATGAAAAACACGACCTGACCACCAAATATAATATCATCATCCAATCTGGAATGCATAAAGTAGCGGCCAAGCCATGACTGCTCCCATACTATGATATGGTCCGGTGGGCATTAGACCATGTGGTCATACCAACCAGAACCATCATCAATGAACAAAAAGTCACTATTAGGACTTTCAGACCCGAACAACTACAGGCTATGTACAAGTTGCCTATTGTGACTGACCTTACATACGATGTTGAATTCTTGGAGAACTTCAAATAGAAGGAATGTGTGCAATATGACAAGACTATGTCCAGTTTAATCATAGATTAGGTTTCACACCCTGTAATGGTATATATTCAATAGCTTCCTTGGAACCGCAGTTCAAATATGTAGCTATGATGACCTGCAGACTATACGGGAGAGAGGACACCACACATTTTTTTCTTCAGTGGGTGCCTCTAATACATTCAGTTGTCAAAGGTTGTTCCTTCAACTGGGCTAAAATGTTGTCTGATAGCTTGACCAGTCGAGTTACGGAGTATCAGGCGTAGAGGGAGAGTGTAAAGATTGCTTCATTCTTTATGTCCACGTACATTATGGACGTCGTGTGTTTTATAATGCCCTTTCCCTTAATGAGCTGGAGTTGGACTCCATCATAGGCTGAGCCCATCCATGTCTACCATTCAAAAATGTGGGAAAACAAAGCGACAGATTTTGTGTATGAAATCTTTAACTGGGTAATGGTACCACTGCATGTCACTATTTTCGGCCACCCACCACCCAAGATATTGGATAGTATAGCAACGAATCTGAGAAATATAGATGACTGGTATGTAGAAGCAGAATTCTCATATTGCAGGATTTTCGAGGCTTTTGTTCCCCTGCATGCATTACCATTATTCAAAACCGACAAGATGTCTTGTCGTGAGGTTGCTAGGCAAACCGTAATCGGTGGCATAAGTAAGGAGCTTAAGGGATATTTAGAGAAGATATGGCCACCTTTTCTTGTTCATTTAAATTCATATTCTTTGTTAGATTTCGGGCATGCTAAAGCTGAGGTAGCAACCCTAGAAGAACTAAAATTGGTTCATATTGAATTCAAGAAGCATGATCCACAAAGGATCGTAAGTAAAAACTTGGCCAGTTGTGGACTCAAAAGGTTCAAACACGAGAATTTTCTCTCGGATGATTTTTTCCGAGGTGCAAGATCTTATACCAATATTTTGGCTCGGATACAATCACTGGCACCCGAAGAGAGGGATGATGTTCTAAAATTCCAAGAACATCGACACAATTGTTTTCCTGCAGTATTTTGGGGTGAGAATCCAAGTACAATAGAGGTGAAACAAAAAGAAGCCGAAGGATCCAAAGATGTGGCACCTAGCCAAGAAAAACACCAGGACGAGGAAGAGCAAACTAGGAGTCCGAAAACAAAGATAAAGACTCCCAAGATGCTGAAAAAGCAGACTCCAGTCACTACTCCAGGACATCTAGCTAAGCAAATTAGAGATCCCATCACCTCCATTACTCCCTTTCAGTCAACTCAGGGAAACATAGAAGCATGGTGGATTTTAAATGAAGAATTGAGACCTATAAGGGTGGAAGAGCTCCCTCCAAATGAGTTATTTTTCAATAAGAAGAGAAAGGTTGTGGTAAAAAAAGAATTCTATCAGGAAGAAGGATCAACAACCAAGAAGTTCAAGGTGTTGACCGATGGAAAAGACAAGAAGAAAGAAGAGTTTTCTACAGAAATAGTCGGGACATTAGCGACATATGCCACAACAAACCAATTTTTCAGTCGGGGTTTTGAAAAATCAGCTAAAGCTAAAAAATCGCCCCATCAAAACCTTAGAAGATAAACTAGCCACAACAGAGGAGGTTGTCAAGGACCAGGCAAGCACAGAAATAGAACAAGCATGACTGGCCAATAAAAATGAGATAGATCTGTTCAAAGATAAGCTCGAACAAGCAGAGCTGATAATTCAGAACAGTCAGATACAAGCGGACCAACACAAAGACTTGATTGAGTAGCTACAGGCTAGAGTGGAAATCACCGATAGTAAAGTTATAGATCTCAGGATGTCCCAGTCCCAGGCAATGGATATTTGGAGCAGGGTTTCTGCAGCCCAGCGAAGTTTGCTCACCAAGGTAGAGATAATTCGGGACAACTGCTTACTCGTTGATGAAGTATTGGAAAATTTATTTGTCAGAGAAAGAGAAGATGGAGAAGCTCAGGTTGCATTTCAAGAGGCTATAATAGCTACAAACAATAGGGAATCAGAAAGTATTCCCAGGTTTTCCATTTCAAAGCAGACCAGAGGAAATATTTTATTGAAAGAATGGGAGCACAGTATAGCAGAAGGTAAACTACAAACCAAGAAGGTAATGAAATCCCTTGAAGAGGAAATTGGTTCTATAGATGGTAATCTGTTAAGTATTGATAGCGAAGGCAATGCTGAGACATTGAGTCAAATGAATATAGAGAAAATATCGTTGGATATAAACAAAAAAGAAGAAAGAGATTCAGACGAAATCTCACAAGTAACTATGGAAGACATAGTTCAAATAGATAAATGTATGATTAAACCAAGTGTGCAATTATGTGCTATTGACATCATAGACCGACAGATGGAAGAAAGGTTGTCGCAATTAGCTTGAGATTGTCACTCTTTTGAGGCCAATTGTCAAGCGGAACCGTCAAGGTTGATATCTCGGCTAGTGGAAAGATGTGTCACTTGTACCGAGCATGCGAGAGGGAAAGCTTCTGGTACCAAATAAAGACAAAGATAAGGAAATTAAATGATTGATATCCTTCTTTTTGTAACTGAAAATCCTAGAACGATTGAGATTCCATCATATGTAAATCTGTATAAATATACAATAGAAGGAAGGAACAAAGGCTACACCTTTTTGTGTCGATTGTAATAGAGGTTTTCTATTTTGAGAGTTAACCTAAAGCAAATCTGAAGATTCTCAATTATGTCATGACTGTGTTATGAGTTTGTTTCCTTGTATCTCATATTTCATTTCATTTCATATTTGTATCTGATGAATGCTTCACTATAATTTAGTACAACCTCTACTATAGTGAATGAATTCTGGTTTTCTATATTGTTTACTATTTTTCCTCTCTACCAGCTATCAGTGGGTATAAGACTAGTCAACACTTTAGAATTTTATATATATTTTATGCTTCATCGGGTTATTTCTTTACCTTTTTCTTCTTCTGTTTATAAGTGAGATTCTCCCTTGATAGGAGCCTTACACGATAGACAGCTTAATGTTTTCTCCCACCTCATGCATCTTTATTAAAATATAACTCAGTTACGGGGAAGGGCCTTTGGTTTGCACCCTATTTTCACTCATGGAACTGTAGACTCTCTTTTATACGACCGAAATTGAGACAACACCTAATTTTCCCCAAGTTTTTCTTATCTTTTTGTTCCTCTATGACTGTCCCTGTAACAAGACAGCCTAATATCGAACCCAGACTCTGGAACAACAATATATTTGTGCTCAAGACCATTACCTATAATACCTCCCTAGCTAGGAGGGAGTGTTAATATCATGGTAGATGCAAGAGGTATTTACCTCCACATGTAAACCTAACGAGAAAAGAATATTCTGGGAAGCAGGAAGAAACCCTAATGAGTTGGATAATAAACCTATAAGACAAGTCGACTCAAGAGGATAATTGGTATTAGTTTATTAGTCTACAAGAGAAGAAGTCATCCAGAAGAAATATAATATACTAAGTAAATAGAAACCTAGAATTAGAAGTGGGCCTAGGAAGTTAGCCAGAATTAGTATAAATACAGGAGGCTAGTCTTCATTCTAGCAGGCATTCTCAGAATTGTAGAGCAACACTTGTGCACACTACAGTTGCCCAATTTGTGCGCAAGTTTGGAGGAGAGTTGTCATTGCAATTGTTGTAGTTAGAAGATTGCGTTTTGTCTTGGAATATCTCTTGGTTATGGTTTGGACTATCTGATCAGCTCTTGTTTGGTGTGTTATCCTTGGGGAAAGGTGCACTACCATTTGCTTAGCTATCTAGCCTAGGGTTTGTTTCTGGAGTGATTCTCTCTCAAGGTTAAGGCGCTCAGAGGGTGGCTTCAGCCTATGGTTGGGTGACAATAGTGATATTGTTGATGGTAAAATGACCACATCCATTATATTCTAACAAAAATAACATTGCCACGCTAAGTTAAAGCCTCACCTCCTATTATGGCCCCTATCATGGAATTGGTTCCCGTCCACAAACAAAGCATACCCTCTTTGGGTGTACACCTTTGGCCTTGAAGTTTTCACTATTACGAGAAGTCAACTCCTGGGATGGCTACCGAGCAAACCCTTAAATGTCCAGTCTGGGGTTTCATAGGAATATTGTTGGGCATGTCAATTTGTATTGGGTTATTTTGGATTGAATGTATGGTCGACTACTTTGGATACAGACTCGCCTAGTTGGGCGTATGTCAGTCGTATTGGTTTGGGATTTTTTTACTACCTATGTGATAATGATGATAAGTAGTGCATCATACCAAGTTCTTTCATATCGAATTAAGAAGCCAATGCATGCTTGCATTGTACAATAATGCTTTTTTAATTGGTGAGGAATAATTCATCGACATGTAAGACCAAAATTAGGCACTCATCACCAACAATGTTGTAGTATAGGTTGCGATAAGAAACACTCTTGTTGAACCCCAAACTCATAAAGTATCCATCATTATTTTCATACCATGCACGAGGTGCCTACTTTAGTCTATACAGGGCTTTATTCAACGTGCACACATGATACTCCTTCTCATGTATCACGAATCGATCTGGATGCTCAATGTAAACTACTTCCTCAATTTCTCCATTGAGAAAGGTTATCTTCACATCCATCTGATGTAGTCTCCAACCCATGGATGTGGAAATGGAAATAATCATACAAATGGAAGTGTATTGGGAAACATGAGAAAATGTCTCCTCATAATCTATTCCCTCCACCTAAGAGAATCCTCTAGCCATAAATCTTGATTTGTACTTCTCGACACTTCCATCAGCTACATGTTTGATCTTATAGATCCACTTGGAAGTCACTAAAGACTTCCCTTTCGGTCTCGGAACAATATCCCACACATCATTCTTCATGATGGACTAATACTCTTCAATCACCTATTGCTTCCCCATGACAAGAAGGCTCAGTATCAATGATGTGGCTCATAGCTGAAACATAGCTCAAAAATATCTGTGGTCTCTTTCTCTCTCAGAATGTAGCACAAGGAGGTGCATGTCCTTCTGCCTCCTGCAGAGTCTGTGGATCCCATTCAGACCTCTTTTGGCCTACTTCAATGTCTATGGGAACATCAATTGGAGCTAAGGGATGAATTGGATCAGTAACTAACTCCCTCTAAAATGTTGAAGGGGGAGAAGGTATTGGCTCTTCTTTCTTCTCGTTATCAATCTCCATATGAGATTTTATGGATCTTTTGAAGGTTATCTCTTCCTCAAAGGTGAAATCTATGCTAACCTTGATTTGTCTCTGACCAGGGATGTATATCCGGTATGCCTTCAAAGATTCATTGTACCCCACAAATGTACCCTTTCTTCCTGAAGGTTCTAGCTTGGTTCTCTTTTCCTTGGATACATGAATGTATACTGGACACCCAAATATCCTGAAGTGTCCAACCTCAGGCTTCACTTCAATGAAATATTCTTGGGGATTCATGTTCTTTAGAATTTTATGAGGACTCTTTTTCTAAAAGTACACAATTTTCATGGATTCCTTTGCCCACAAAATCATAGATAGATTCTGATCACGTATCATCACTTTGGTTGCCTCAACAATTGATCTTTTATTCCTCTTTGCAACCCCATTATGTTGAGGGTTATAAGGGACAATGTACTCCCTCTTGATCCCTACCTCAATACAAAAATCATTGAAATACCTGGAGGTGTACTCTCCTCCATTATATAATCTCAATACTTTGATCTTCCTCCCAGTCAGGTTCTCAACCTGAGTTCTAAACTTTTGAAATCTCCCAAGGACTCCATCCTTGGTCATCAAGAAGTAAATTCACGTCTTCCAAGAGTGATCATCGATGAAGAGCACATAGTACAAGTATACACTCAAGGAATAAATAGTCATGGGTCCACAAACATATGTATGTATCAAGTCCAAGATCCTTTTGGATCTACAATCACTACTCGAAAAGGACCCCTTGACATTCTTGCCAAGAAAACAAACTCTGTAAATGTCATCATGCTCGATATGTATCTTTGGAAGGCCTATCACCATATTCCCTAGAGTGGGAAGGGTTATATAATGTAAGTGAAAAATTCTCATATGCCATAGCTCACTCAAGCTGATAGTATCATGTAACAAGGCCTAGACTAGTCAGACAATCAAATTGTTTGGTGTGTAGTTGGGATATTCTATCAACCTCTTCTTTTATATTGGTAATAAGTTTGAGCTCATAACAACTTGTGAACTCTATATAATGGAGTCAATATATGTTATAAATAATTTAATTATTCAATAGATTTTTTTTTGTGTGTGGAGAGGTTTGTTATAGCAAGATTTGTCTCAGCATTGTTATCTTGAATAGAGGGCCTTTTTCCATTTCTCTATGTAAACTTGTCATCCCTTTTTGATGAATCCAGAGCCAAAAATACATTATTTTCCACATATACGTGCCCTATATGTTATACAACATGTGTATACATAGGTTTCTCCACTACAGCCCGCGTACATCAGGATTTGTGCCAGAAAATACAAAAAATGGAGTCAACTTTCCATGTCACGACAAGAGATCCCTGATCCTTGGCCTTCCACATACTGGAAACATTTTGACTCGCACCTTTAGTTGCATTTTGAAGACTATAAAAGCACAATTCTGAGCTATGGAAAAGAGTAGAAAGAATTCATATTGAGTCTGCGTCCCTTTGTACCTCAAGTCTAAACATAGTGTTCAACCCCCAAGCTCTTTCCCTATTGTTGAGAGGACTTCATTGTCTCTTTCCTATGAGCTTGCTTTTGGTGGAAGATTGAAGTGGTGGAGACCCAGTTGGAAGGAACTTGGTTTTTTGGTTTCGAACCGTGCCGACACGGTAGTCTGTAATGTTTTCACTTCTCCTGGTCATTTAGTAATATAAATACTCCTTTCTCGTCCTATTAGTATCATGTAAATATATGATTATTATCCATGGGCATGTTTGTAATGTTTATTAATGGATTATGTTATTTGATGTGTTAACCCCTTTTACATTATCACTATATACTTTCTCTTCTTGTTTGTTGAGAACTTGTTGCAGGTATAAAGCTTTGGGTCAAAGTGCTCAATGGTGGAACATCATCGAACGTTGGATTGAGGTATGCCTCTTTCTTATCTTGCACATCAGTTTGTATAGCATATGTTGGAATTAAGTCGATTTCTGCAGTCATACCTATCTATTGTGGTTTAACCTTGGCCATATGGTGAAGGGACTAATGGTAATGACTGGGTAAAGAGGGCCTAGGTGAGAGAACATTTTCCGAGTGAACACTTGGCAGGGATGACACTTCTTAACCACTTCTATACAATATTTAAAGATAGTAGTTCAGAAATAACCGGCTCACAATATTTTTTGGGTTGTCGCAAGACTGAATAGGTGACTACCACAGGTCCTTTTGTGGCAATCGTTTAGGACCGACTCGGCCTCCTCTTGAGTCAAGAAATGACGCAATATATCATTTATTCCTCGACGATACAAACTGTCACCGACGATGGTATACTTTTTGGCTTGGTATCTAGTATGTTGTCGATCATCTCACGAGAGATGTTGAGTGAACTTCAAGGTTTGAAGATATAAAACAATGTCTCCATACTAGGGGTCGAACAACGAGAGAAGGAAAATGTGTTCATCCACAAACAAATCAACATGGATAACATCCTCATCTAATCGTGGAAAATCAGATATTAGCTCTACGAAGACTAGTGATTTCTTGGACTTGGCCGAAGTGAAGTCAAGATCAAACTCTTGTAATATGACAATCCATTTAGTATATTTCCCCCCAATGATACGCCTATTAAGGACGTATTGAAATGGATTGACATTGAAAACCACCATAGTCTTGCAAAGTAATATATAGTGACGTAAGTGTTGGACTGCGTGAATGGTAGCCAAACCTATATTTTCAACGTGAGAGTAATGAAGCTCAGAACTAACTAAATTTTGACTGAGATAGTAGATGACGTGCTTATGGAGCTCATCATCCTCTTTAAATAGAACTATACCAATCATCTCTTCAGACATGGCAATATAAAGCAAGTAATCTCTACTGTAATTAAGAGACTTCAATAGAGGGGTCGATACTAAGTCTTTCCTCAAAGCATCGAAAGACTCTTGGGCTCACTCATCCTAGATAAAAGGGGTGTATTTCTTCAATAGGTGCATGAAACCCTTAGTGATATTGGCATAATTCACTATAAACCGACGTAGAAAGTTAACTTTTCCCTATAAACCTTGAAGTTGTCTAATCATGCGTGGGGGAGGCAATTGAAGTAATGCCTAAAAATTAAGAGGATCTACCATGATCCTGGTCTCAGAAACTAAAAATCCTAAAAGACGACCAGGCTTAACACAAAATATGCATTTGTGAAGGTTTAACCGGATTCTATAGTAACGACATCTTTCAAAAACAAGTCGAAGGTGCATAACATGATCCCCTCTCTTACGAGAGTGAGCAGCAAGATCATCAAGGTAGGCGTTGGAAGGTTCCTTCGACGTTTTTAAGGTCAAAAGACATTTTCCTATATGAAAAAGTACCCCAAGGACATATAAATGTTTTCTTGTGTTGATCCTTAGGTTTGATCTGGATTTGGTTATATCCCGAAAATCCATCCATAAAAGAAAATAACTCGCTTCCTTCACACTCATCGAAAATCTGATCAATGAAAGGCCTGGGGAAGTCGAACAGGTTTAGAATCCAGATAAGTCCTAATCTCATGTTCGACAATACGAGGGTCAATCCTTGGCATCTCTTCATATGACCAAGTAAATACATCTCAAAATTATTTGAAGAGTTCGGTCTAGATCATAATTTCTTCTGGTGAACAATCCGCACCTATATTTACATTTTCAATTTTTCCAGGGGTATGAGATATCAATCATGACGGTAGGATAAATACTCACCATGTTTCCTTCGGCACAAATGTCGTGCGTATCAAGTGGAACTATGGCGTGACCGACTATCTCACTCAAGGTAGACCGAAAGTCATCTTGCTCAATTCTTTCAAGACTTGGCCAAGAAGGATAATAAATCATCACCAAAGTACTGTGGCCCTTATAAGGTGTTGTAAAAGATTGGTACTATGACATACAAATTGGAGTTTCTTGCATCTTCATGAGTACACCCAGTTTTCCATGTTTTATTCTTAAACAAGGTTATACGTGACAAGATCCCAGTTCAAACTATATTGCCATAACTTGACGAGGAAGAAAAAATCATATTGGAGCCAGAAACCATCACTGACACAAGGATTCGCCAGTTGAGGAATAGATCCATTTCAAAGTATCTCATTAAATGGAGGAAACTGTCAGCTGAAGATTCCACTTGGGAAGATGAGTTTTTTATACAGAAGCATCCAGAGTTACTCAAGCATTGCGGGCAACACTTGACTCAAGGGGAGGGGCATGTTAATCCCTAACTAGTGGCTCATTACCCCTTGAATGGGGAATATTACATTACTAATGTTATTTTATTTATGTCGGCTTTATTCCATTAGTTGTAATTATACCTCCTAGTCTCCTATATATACCAAAAAGACATTTTCATTTGGAATCATCTTGTAATTGTACATTTATGTGGGCATAAGGAGGTTGCCCCATTGAAGAGGCTTATTATTTGAATTTCTCTCTTTTTCAAGGCATTGAGTACTTATTCTAAGGTTTTTCTATGCTATATTTATATTTGGTTCTTAACATATGGTTTCAGAGCTCAAGGTCTTGGGGTTTCACTACTACATCTGAGACACATTGGAATTTTCGCTATAACTTTTTTTATACAATGTTTCAGATGGAACGTCTTGGAGGATATTTATCATATGGATAAAGGTATTTTGGGTTACAATTTTATCTCTTTAGGATTTATACTTTTAGATATACAGTCTGTACAATATACGGTTCTGGAATCATCCTGAATTGAGTCATTGCGGAATTTTCGCTATAAATTGTTTTTTGTAACATTTCAGACCCTGAACTTCGAAGAATATTTACGAAAATTATAAAGGCATCTATGGTAAAAATTTCATCTTCTGGGTCATCTTACATTTTCATATACACCCTGTGGAAGATAGGGTATCTGACTAGTCCTATTGACTAGTCGCAGGAAGGTGTTCCAGGTAAAACAATCATAACTTCTTCCTAGAGTATTCAAATTGAGTGAAACTAGTTTCATTGGATAGCAGACAGTCTGTAATATTTATGGTATGAGTTTTAGAATTTTATATCAATTATTTTGTGTGTGGCACACTATACAAATGAGATCTCCTAGAAAGGACAAAAATAAACAAGTTGTGGGGAAGTTACTGTAAATTCTATTTGGCACATCCAATTTTGATCAGACCTGTGGAATTACAGAGAAGAAATATCAGAGAACTACAAAAAATAAAGTTTCATAACTAGAAGGGCTGAAACTTTGGAGATACAACAGAATAAATATTGTCTAGTAGAACCACCTCAAAATCAAGGTTCAAACGTGATACCTGACCAACATGCCACCGAAAAAGGGAACTTCTACACCAAATAAGCCTCGAGACAATCCTACATGGACTCTTTATGAAGGTAAAAAATGAGTAGAGATATAAATGATTTACAAAAGAATATAGTAACAAAAGATGAACTACAAGAGATG